>JARWCS010000007.1:6430247-6449179 GCA_034783895.1 Geukensia demissa | reverse complement strand
ACCAGACTCAAAAAAGAAATTGAATTAAGTTCGAAATTTATCACTTTGTGTAAAATCGGGTGCTTCGAAAGGGTAAAAATGCCATGTCCATTGGAGAAGACATTAAGTATCATTCCTTAATTAAAGGTAGCAGTCTTGCAGCTATAATAAAATAATACTTTAATACTTTATAAATAACCATTTCGTGAATCTGAATATATGTCCAATTAGATAAATATAGTGTGATATAGGTACCCCACATTCGGTTTTACGTTTAGAATTTTGTGTGATTGTCTGCGAAACAGCCTTCCATAAAGTAGAAATAACAAACATGTACATGTTAATCATAGGCCTGCAACAATGGGCAAGATTCACATCGTAAGGCAAGCTGTAAACGGACACAGAGACAATGAGTTAACATTCCAATGTAACAATAATTGTCAAATGAAGTAGATAAGGTAAAAAGAGCAACAGTAAAGCACAAAAGCTTCCATCAACAGACTACAGGCTTCCGGCTTGGGACAGACAAAATAAGCTTGTGTGGGTAAGTCATGCCTGTGACCGCTTAGCCCCTACCCCCAAACTACGGACAAAGGCGCGACAAAACAAAAACATCTCAATTCAGTTTTAAGCATTTTCAGTTTCTGGTTTGTTCCCGTCATTGAATTAAAAATTTCTCGGGTACACTTTTACTTCGTACGAATATTTAAGGAGAGGGGAATATGTTTACCTTGTTCTTATTGTCAGGAAGATAGAAAATCCGTTTAGTTTGCTTGAATTGTCAAGAATAGGGAATTTATGATTAATTGTAAATTTGTAATATACAATGGACATGCTACAGGCATTCAATTCATTTTTTTTTGGAAACAACTATTTTTTAATTGATGAGAAATAATGATTTTAATAATGCCTCGAATCAATCAGAAATATCAGCGGAAGTTTATTTTCCGACATACGTGTCAAATACATTATATAATTGACATTTTTGTAATTTAACCATGGAATATTGTTTTTTAGCGAATCTAAGTCATAAACTGAAATGATTTAATACTGCACCGTTTAACATTGAGCAATTAAAACTAAGTTAATTGAATGGATATTAGTATTATAGCAAAAGTTACATTATTACTGAAAAGTATCAGGTTACATGAAGTCGCTTAATCCTTATTACTGATATTTGTAAGAACTTAATAAATTTTACACAAATTTCCATATATTTTAAATGGGAAACGATTTCGTTTCCTATATAGTATCTGATATAAAAACACCAAACTCTAACAAGATTTATCAAGGATTTAAGAAAATGTGATAAAGCATTAAAGAATAATTTAAATTTACAAAATATCAATGTATATAACCTGTTCTTAAGGAAAGTTTGAGTATAGGAGAAAGGTAAGCTTTGAAACATAAATAATAATATCAGTTTACATCATGATTTTCATACAAGATTAGATCATGGGAGAAGGTCTCATAATTATACAAATTAGTCTTCGTCTTGTGCTTCAAACTTAAGTTATCGAATCTTAAATATTCTTGACCTTTGTTTGATTGGGTCTTTACTTCAAGCTTTCAACAATATACAGCATGAGGTCCGTGAAGTTAACAAAAGGAATTCAAAGATACCAAAGGGGCAGACAGAAATCGTTAAGTCGGAAGACAGACAAGACCATGGCCATCAAAATGAAACAAAAGAAAAACATAGAACACACAACACTAAGGTGTAAACTAAAGCTGGAGTAACATAAAGTTTGACTGATCTTCCTTTTTTCTCCCCTTGCTTGTCTGATGCGGAAAAGCTCTTTCCATGCATTTAATTTGAGCTTTTGAATATTTTTTCATCAACGTATGTTTACTAGTGTCTTTCATATTCTTTCCTTTGATTATATATTTTTGTCATATCATAGCGGTGATGGATGCAATATTACCAGGAGAGAACCACAGTTTCACGCAGGTAAATGAAAAACGACAAACCTTACCATGTTTTATGATGAATTATTTTCTGTTGTAAAGTTATTTTGAAGAAGTTTTGCTAATGATGATAGAATATTTCTGTGTGTAAGGTTTTCATTGCATATCAAAGAGTCACACAATGAAACATATTCTGATAAAAATGATTTTCCAGTGGTTTAACATGAAGTCCCGCTAATATAACACAATATGACAATAGCCATGTGGTCGCGAATGCACAGCTTGAATGTTTGTAGATGTTAGTTGTTTGTTCGAGAAAGATAAATGTAAGTTAAAAAGACGAGATACGAGATAAATGAATTTTCCCCTTATCGTTTCATTTTCTTATTCAATAGGTTGGAATACCGCTTCTCATGAAGAGCATTAGATTTTCCCCGAATAAACAACAAGTGTATAGTAAGGTGTCATGTCCAGTGCAAAATATGTTACTAGTTTTGTAGGTACCAAGCTTTCCAATGTGTTTTTATTACTGGTGGCAAAATAAGGATTAGAAATATATAAATAAAATGTCATTCAACAAATTAGCTAATGTCTCAACAAAAGTGCTGAAAAAAATATTGATGTCCAAAAACAATGATTAGGTAGCATAAAATCAACTCGGATGTTTTCTTAGAAACAAATTATCACATATTTCAACACGAGACGAGGAGATATTTAAACACAACTTATTTGGTACTATACATATCTTCAAGAATTGAAATTCTTATGTCAATTTGTATTCATTTTGTATGCATATCATTAGCATTAATGAGCATGCAGATCATTTTTGTTATATAAAACTGTATCAGTACAGAGAAGAGCCAAAATAACAGGAAAGACCACGTTAAGCAGCAATATCACTTCCAATTAAAAAACTTTTCAAAATTCTACAACGTTGAATGTATAAAGTTTTGAAAAAATTACCTGGACCATGAAGTGTAATTTCGCATTCCCATTTCACAGGTGACGGGTCTTTTTTTCCTAAATAGCAGCGACTTTACATCAATAACGTGCTGCTTGTTCTTTCCTCATAAGGTTAAATTTAATGTGTTATATTTTGGAGTTGTGATCTTCTTGGTTACAACATGAAATGGCAATACTGGGTATAAGAGTTGCGCAGTTTTTCCTTTGGGTGATTGCTACTTCATTTGAGCTGGAAAAAAATATTGTGGGCCTGAGTTTTTATTTCATTTTGGCGAAATAAAAAAGGTTAAAATTGATACGGAAAAATGACTTTCCTCGTATATCATCTGGATTTGGGTCCAGCATGCGGTGCTTACATTGCGTAGTTGAAGACTTTGTAAAGGGCAATGGTCGTTCAGGCAAGGTTTTGACCTAAAGATTTGCTTAGAACATAAAAAGTTTTCATTGAAAACCGTTTCTAAAAAACCAACAGTTATTTTATTTTAATTTGGTCTACAACTGTGAATTAGAAATTGCTTTAAATGTGAAAATACTAAGAAATTACTTAATTTGATACGAAGTTTGAAATAATTTTGTCGATTTTAAAAAAAATCGCACAAAAATCAACCAAACTTTGCATAATTAAAGATCTATCAATTACAGCTATTAAGTAAAAATATCTTCGTGTTGTTTTTGTCCGCTCATATCTGAACAAAACATCCACAAAATTTGATATTTTGAAGGAAAAATTATGCATTCTTTTGAAATAGTCAAAAGTGCCCTGCTGTTTGTCGAATCAATGACAATTAGATAAAAAATGTTATAAATATTATGGTAAACGAGAATGTGTAATTGTAAATTCTGGTATGTTTTATTTCTCAAATTTGCAAACATTAGTAAAAGAGGTGTGATACCTTGGTATTTTTTCTCTCTTTAGTTAAATTCTAAATTTAGATTTAAATCTATGATTTTGGACATCTTGTTTAGTACTGTGTAAAAAAGAATTATTTTATATAATTTTGTTTTCAAAATTATATCTGGTGGTTTTCTTTCTATCAGCAAACTTGTGTATTTTTCCAATATAAACTCCGGTTCAATATAGAAGGACGTAATGGGACCTAAGTTTTCATTTAGTGGATGGCAGTCTCATGTACAATCATGCTACATCTCCTTTATTATGTTGTAAAATGAGTTGATTTTGTACCTACAGAAATTTGAAAATAAAGCCGGTGACATTTATATGTATATATATTTTTTAATTTTGAAATGATTGGGAAATTAATGTAATGATATAACGTAGAATGTGGTTATTTAACATCAACCTATACTGAATAACAAATATAATATTTGGGCCATTCTTCAGAATTAGGTACCTACTCCTTTAAATTTATAAAAAAACAGTTTTACACAAGCTCTATTTATATTATGTTTAATTCTCAAATGCAAACATCCGATTAAGCAAGGAATCTGTGTCCCACTATTTTACATAGTCCTTTTTGCATCGTGACCTGATGCGAACTAAACGTATTTTTCTAAAAGGAACGTACTTTGTTATCTCAGATCATCTCAACTGGACGAAATACTGTTGTCAAATCTCGCCGTTGTCTTAAATTGCTTTTGGAGATAGATAAAGACTTTTAATTAGATGGATGCGCGGTTTTAAACGGTGCATTGAAGTAACTATTTGTTGTTTTTTCACACCACTGTCCCAGGTTAGGGAAGGGTTGAGCGCTCACCAACCGGTTTAACCCCGCCACATACTAATGTGCCTGTCCCAAGCTGTAGTCCAGTGGTTATCGTTGTTTAGTTAGTCATTTATTGTTATATGTTCACCATTTTCGCATTAGATTAGGTCGAATGTCGTGTTTTATGTATAGTTTCACATTTTGTATTTCGGGGCCTTTTACAGCTTCCGTTATGGTATGGTTCATTATTGAAGGCCGTAATGGAACCTGTAGAAGTTTACATTTTACTGTCATTTGTTGGGATGCTATCTCATGGACAATCATGCCACATCTCCTATTTTTATATAAGGTTTCCGGTAATAATATGGCCATAGGCTTCATATCTAAATCTGGAAATATCACAGTCTCATATAGTAGGATTATTATCTTAATATTATATACTAGTATAAAAAATTATATTTCTACTAGATCTTTTATAACTATACGATATAATGGTTGGTTTGATGTTATCAAAATATGGAGGTATAAGATTTTAAATGATTGTATCATTAATTTATCAAATCAATACCTCGGGTAATGCACTTTATACTTGGAAAATGTCTTTTTTAATCGTCAGGTATATCTATACGAAAAGTCTATGATAACAAATACCTGTAATTATACGTGCACCCTCGTAGAGTGGGCTGTAATATGATATATTGTAAGGTTGTCAAGTTGGTTACTTATTCCTCATTCGTTACTTATTCCTTATTCGTTACTTATTCTTTATACATTACTTATTCGTTACTTATTCCTTATTCGCTACTTATTCGTTTCTTTTTTCGTATTTTATACGTTTTACGCTTTACATGCACTGTGCTATTCAAATGATTTGTCTCTGCATGTTGTTTTTGTCGTGTTGAGGTGAATGTGCACTGTTAGCGCAGGTGAACCCATCTGCGTGCTTCACTGATACATTATTACTTATATAATTATTTGTTACTGATTCGTCTTTTATACGATTTCCGTTATAAATGTAATCTGATATTTAAATATTTTGTATCTGCTGTTTGGTTCGGTCGTGTTGAGGTGAATTTACCCTGTTAGCGCATGTATACTCGTCTCGGCGCGCGACTGATAACATGTTACTTTATTCATTCCTTTTCGTATTTTGTACGTTTTACGCTTTACATGCACTGTGCTATTCAAATGATTTTTTCTTTGCAGTTTGTTTTTGGCGTGATGAGGCGAATTTACCCTATTAGCGCATGTAAACCCGTCTGCGCGCTCCACCGATGCCTTATTACTTATTTGTTACTAATTCGTTTTTCATACGATTTCCGTTATAAATGCAATCTGATATTTAAATATTTTGTATCTGCTGTTTGGTCCGGTCGTGTTGAGGTTAACTTACCCTGTTAGCGCATGTATACTGGTCTTGGCGCACGACTGATAACCTGTTACTTATTCGTTCCTTTTTCGTATTTTGTACGTTTTACGCTTTACATGCACTGTGCTATTCAAATGATTTGTCTCTGCTGTTCGTTTTTGGTGTACTGAAGTGAATGTGCCCTGTTAGCGCATGTGAACCATTCTGCGCGCTCCACTGATACCTTATTACTTATTTGTTACTTGTTCATTTTTTTTATACGATTTCCGTTACAAGTGCAATCTGATATTTAAATATTTTGTGTCTGCTGTTTGTTTCGGTTGTGTTGAGGTGAATATACCTTGAGAGCTCGTGTATACTCGTCTTGGCGCGCCACTGATAATGCGACGCAAAGTAATCTCTTTGTTTCGAGCCCTTGAAACTGCTCAAAATACCAATTTAATATTGCATACCATCTTACACGGTTTTGACGAAACCGTTGCGAAGCATTCGACCTACTGGGTCTGTTTTCAGTAATTAAATAAAAGTTTAATATATATTGTGAACTTTTATAAACTATATGTACATTTCAGGGTGTAACTTATCAACAGTAGCATTAGAACCAAAACATAGAAGTCCGAGATCCAAAACATAGAACATGAAATACTCAAATCGAAAAAGGAAACAAAACCAAGCAGTAAGAACAACTACTTTGGCCGATATGTTATGAAGTCTTCCTTATTTTCAGTGCTTTAGAATTTAAACAAATGCAGCCTTTATGAAATTCTTTGATAATTTTCATGTCAGACAAGTCCGACAAATGGGCTAGTGAATACCCACGGATACCTCTCATTAAGTTATTATTAATAAGAGGTACGTGTAGCCATGAAGGATGGTTTGGATAAAATAAAACTTACTCCTGGTTTTACCCCACCTGGTGCTTCAATAAAGTTAAAACTGTGTTAAGGAGGTTGCATTGGCGTTCCGAAATCCTGTTTTATTCAAGTGAGTTACGACTGACTTTAAAAAGACTTATTTCAAGATAAAAGATTTCAACTAATCCGTTCTTATATCTTGTCAACGTATGTATGACATCTTAAATCGCTGTGTAAATACAAGTATTACATTAAATGTATTTCAAACGAAAATTGCCAATAGTTGTCAAATAGTTTTGACTAAGTATTTCAAATGGTGAGGTCGGCGTCTTTCACATTGTGACCTTAAATGCGTAAAAATGTAACATCAATACGTTTTGCAGATTATAAACTGGCTGATTGTTAGACGCAATATGATTTATGTTCGAGTCGAGACTTAAACGTTAATTTGTTTGATTGGGCTGTGTGCCATTATCGGAAATTTTCAGCTATATTTTGGGGACCATACAATTAACGATGAATCCCAATTACTTAGTAGAAACTATCATCACATACCAATGGACCGATTCAGAAATTCAACTTCCGTCCTCGTAAAACGCATTGCGCAATCTCAGCGTCCTCGTAAAAGACGTCTAGACCAATGAAATTTAACCACAACAATGACGTTCCCAGAATTCCGTTGCATTTCTGAAATGGTCCATTGCGAGTCGAGTTGACGCAAACCTACACTGCGTGATGGGCCAAGCAACATATACAAATAGGGCTAATAATAATATTTTTGATTTTTGTTTGCAAAAACATTACATTTGTTGCGTAATTGGAACCTAAGCCAAAAAGTGCGACCAGGGAAAAGAAATAGACCGTTCGGTTTTTTCGCTTGCTGGTAGAACCCCTAATAAATGGGTGTCCGTTAATTGGGCAGAATGTAGAAATACTCGACCACCACAAGGATAGCCGAAAGAGAGTAGAACCCTATTTATAGGGGTGTCTGTCATTTGAGCGCGATGTATGAATTGTCAGCCAACGCGTTCCGAAGTAAAAGTTAAAATTCGGTCCCTCATTGGGAGAAATCGCCGTGCTCCAAGCAAGCTTAAGAACACTTCATTATTACTCACTATGAGGGTTTGTTTTTTAACAGTTACAAAGGCCCGCCTTTACCAAAACAGTGTCATTTTGGCGTCCTATGGCAAGAAAACTTCCGGTCCGACACTCAACCCGGTCCTTTAATGATTTTTTGTTAGTTAATTTGTTTCCGTCCTGAATAAGATTGAAATATTGCACACTGGATGTTTAACAGCAATCACAACACTTACATTATAAGTCAGTTATTTACTCCTTTGGTGGACTGACTGCTGCTTAACTGCCAGCAAGCAATATTTCAGCCATATTCAGGAAGTCAACAAGTGAAGTTACAAACAATAAATCAATATGTAGACTGAGCAAGGGGTGGGTAAGGGATGGGCTTTTGACTGCCATTAGTAAAATTACGAGTTGGATAGGGTCGTCAAATTAAGTGCCTCCCGGACAGAGATGCATGCTACCTATTCTTTTATCGACAAAAGCTTTGCAAAGAGGGGGAAGGGGGTTCGAGTATTTATACAGCCCACTCGAACCAACGGACGCCACTTTATAGCAAGAGTTCTACGTGCAGACAGAGAAACCAAACGGCTTATTTCTTTACTTCGCCTTCCCTCGGGGATTGTACTCTATTGGACTTCAGTTTTGTATACAGGACTTCAAACAGATGATCAATAAAACTGTACTCCTTTCCTTGCCGATCCGCTTCTTCATTTATTTAAGACAGAGTTTCTTTGATTGTTACACACAAAAGGGCAGAGAAATAGTACAGCCTTTCCGTGTGAGAAAAAAAAATAAAATCTGTTATTTCACATTCATGAGAACTTCTATGAACGCTTTCTATAACACTAATGACTAGAACACACTTATTACTATGTCGACAGATGTTTGATCCGTAGGTCTAGTGTAGAATACACATGCGAGACCTAAAACTCATACTAGAAAGAGTCCAGAAGAACAAAGGCTTGGATTCCCTTATAAAACAGAAGTAGGATCAGGTGTTCCGGAAGGGTAGGCATCAACTCTTTGTGTTCTGGAGTTTTCTTGGCTTTTTATTCCTATTTTGATATGAAACATGACCATCAAATTTTGAGTGTTTCATGCAGAAAAGGCATTTTTAGTTAAATGACACCTTAATGTACACTGAAAATTTTAGATAATCAAACGATCATAAACTTCATTTCAAAAATATTTTTCTTCTACATAATATAGCTATCAATGGTTCTAATATTAACAAAAATGTACTTGATGTGCGTTATCAAACACTGCAATTGCATGGAATAAATAATCAGAGATGATACTATAATAAGATGTTTGCAATTTTGCCAGAATACTATACAATTCACAACTAAAAGGTAAAAATTTGGTAATTGGTATTGCATGGCTTTCCTGTGATAGCTAATCATATCGGTTAAATCTGCCGCAAATGATCGTTATGATACTATTGTGTGATTATAATACAGGAGCAGCAGAGATGGAGTTAAAGTTGCCGTGAATTGGGGTTGGGCAAGAGCAAACTTAGTATATTTCAGGGAAACGTAAAAACGAGGGATCTAGTAGGAGGAAATAAAAGTAATTCTGGAGGAAATCGACAGTTACTGCCAGGGGACACTGAAGAGAGAGACATACTACTCTATTTTTAAGTATTCAAAATTAAGAGGACGATAAGAAGGAAGCCATCAACGAAAATTAATTGTTATCGTGATCAAGAGTTATCCAAAATGCATCTTATTTATGGCTATAGGTCACAATAATATATTTTAGGAAGATCATGGTTTAATCTAATGTTGGCTACCTTAAATTAACACTCGGCTTTACTGTCAGTATAAAGAAAAAAATCCCCGAGGAGGTAAAATAAATTCGCAAATTTAAGATTTGCACTGCATCATTTTGAAGCGCTTTGCTTAAAAATAAAAATAAAACGTGAATTTTGTAAATTTAAAAAAAGAAATCTGAACGAAATGAAAATTTACCCACAGCAGTTATACAAATAGCTGGTTTTGGAATTCATTTTTATTTTGGCATCTGATCGTAAATTAATGTGGAGTGTCTCTGTGCAATTGATTTTCACGTGGGAAACATGCTTCATGCATGATCAGATCAAAATCAATTTCTATAAGTAATGTTTCATAAATGACGTTCTAAACAATAATTGATAATTAATGAGCTATAGTAGAAGTTTAAATATATGAAAGATGTGAAATAAGATTTTACCAAGAATACATAGAATACACAATCAGTACATAAAAAGTCTATGCTTAATATTTTCTGCACACTATTCTTAAAGCTTTTTGCACATGTACTTAATTGTAATATAGACATGAATTTTTTATTTCGCTAAAAATGCAAATATTTTACACAAGAATAAGAACGAAAGCAGAATTTTTTTTCACAATTTAATTTTTATTTTTTTATACATTTCATATTGTAGCGGGAAACTGGTACAATTTTTGCATTATGTGCTGGTAACAAGTAAATGATCATATCTGTATTGTGATGTTGTAAATCCTTTCATTATGTTAAAATTATGCATGTTTGTTTTTAACAAAAGTTAAATATTTCATACTGGCTGAGTTAACGTCATCTCTTTATGACATTGATGTACTTTGCAAAATGTAAACGAATGAATAATAGTTATTATTTTAATATATGAATTTAATTTAAAAGATTGCTGGTTTCTTCGCGCAGAGTGGCATATATTTAATGCATTTGTACAGGGCGAGAATCTGTTCATTATTTATCAACAGATTTGGGAAGGGACCAGGGCAACGACTTTTCACCGCAAAGGGAAAAAAGAGGTTTGGATAGGGAAGGAAAATTTAGCCTTTGTAGCGGCAAAATGGGCTTACTCTTTTTTTTATAATTTACAAAGGGGCATGGGAGTGGTCTCCAGGGCTCGATCCACAGAGCTGACAAGGAGCGATCCCCATGTGGCGGATAGTGGAACCCTCTTGGAATTGCAGGTCATAATACGGAAAGCCTGGGAGTGAACCATAGTGGATGACGCATATAGAGAATGCCAACCTCCATGAACGTAAAAGATCCTTTTGTAGATTTCGAAAAAGAGAAGTCTAATGCCGCTACAAAAGGCTTGATATTTCGTCCCTACCCATCGTCTCGATCTTCAGTGGCAGACAAAAGCCGTTTCCCTATTGTGCAAAAATCGATCAATCAATCTTAAAAGTGCAGAGTGTGAGGCATTCTCCAAAAACGTCATTTATTATGGTTCACGACCAAGAGGACCTCCTTCCCTAGCTGCCATAAGGCGCGCAAAGTCATCTCTTTGTTTCGAGCCCTTGAGACCTCTCAAATCCTAAGCAGAATCATTGGGTAGCACTAAGATAATGCTAAGATATATCATGGAGAAGTTGAATATAGATTTTGAAATCTTTAAGAAAAGATTAAAATATTTCACGCAGTTATGTAACAATGTTGTAATTACTTCTACATACAACGCTGTACAACCCTTAGTCAACTGAATAATTTTCACCGGAGTGGTCCCCAGGGCTCGACCTACAGAGCATACCCAGTGCGATCAAAAGGTGGCGGATAGAGGGTGCCCTCTCGTTTGGGGTGCTGCCAGGTCATAATACAGATAACCTGGCCGTAGACCATAGTGGATGACGTGTGTGGAGAAATCCACAATCCACGCACGTAAAAGTTCCCTTTTGTAGATTTCGAAAAAGAGAAGGCTAATGCCCTTTCGTTCCTATCCATCCCTCCCATTTGTTAGTGGCAGACAAAGCTATCGCCCTATTCTGTCCATTCTCACCCCACTTTCAAAAATTTTGATGATTGTTAACTTGTTGTCGTTCTGAACATGCATGAAATATTTGCTATTGGACGTTAAGCAAACAACCTATCAAACACAAAACGGTTTAACCCCGTCACATACTAATGTGCCTGTCCCAAGCCAGGAACCTGTAGTCCAGTGGTTGTCGTTGTTTAATTAGTCATTTATTGTTATATGTTCACCATTTTTGCATTCGACTGACTCTGGTTCATTGTTGAAGGCCGTAATGTCATTAAGTTGGTAGCTGTCTCATGGACAATCATGCCACATCTCCTTTTTATTTTTATATTTTGTTTTATTGAATCTGACTGAATAAGCTATAACTGGCCAGTTGTTTTAAAATTCATTTCTATAAGAATTTTTTTAGCTTGCTTTAAGGCGTCGGACTATGTCCTTTGCTGTGCTTCCTATCAGGATTTTATTGATAGAGGGTTGCAGCTGACAAGAAAGCTACTGAGCCAAGGGGTTCTCAGGAAAAGATAAGAGTCATCACTCCGGAAGTTTTTCGGTCGCCATCATAATTTTTTGGTTGATCAGTACGAAATATCCATTTCACAAATGACAATGGATATCTTCCTAATGTCTTGACTATGCATCGGCTTTACGACGGGTACCACTAGTGGAGCAGGAGTTGGTTACCCTTCCGGAGCACCTGAACTCATCCTGGTTTTTGTAGGGTTACTCCAGCTTTAGTTTTCAGTGTAGTGTTGTATGTTGTATGTTTGTCTTTCGTTTCATTTTGTTGGCCATGGTGTTGTCTGTCTTCCTACTTTACGATTTCTCCACCCCTTTGGTATCTTGGAATTTCTTGTTTAAGTCCGGAAAATAACCTGAAGATTGTGGATGTCTGTAATTCATAAGTTACATAAAACAAAAACAATGCATCCATGATACACTCAAAATACAAATTTACCAATGTTGAATAAATATGAAGAGTTTTCGTATGCTATATGGAAGATATATAAGATTAAAACATAGCAAAAGAAGCACTCAAGTCTAAACAGTCAAATCCGACGACAGGGACAACTACTATTAGCGCAATAGTTTTCGAGGCCTCTCCGTATTTTAGTGTTTTAGAATTTTAACAAATGCAGCAAATTTCTGTAAAACATTGTTTGATAAATTTCATGTCAGACAAGACTGACAACTGGGCTGTTGAATACCCTACGGGGACTCACGGTCCACCAGCACAGGCATCGACTCAGTGGTTTCAAAAAACAAAATTTGCAATGTTGAATTAATATGAAGAATTTTTGTATGCAATATGTACATTTCAAGGAGTAACCTCGCATCGGTAGGATAAGAATCAAAATATAGCAAGTCCAATATCAAAACATAGCAAAGAAAAGGTAAGCATTGGTTAAAACGGTATAAGAGGACAAAAACGTGAATTACACAGAAAGGCGCAGACAATACTAGCACAGGAAGGTATATACATAAATACCTCTAGAATGTGAAGGTATGAATATTCTGCTTTATCTTCAGTGCATTTTTGTGGCCATGTTAAATACCTTAAGGAGATTCGGAGTTGTCTTTTTCTTACAAGCATGTGAACAATGGCAACAAAAGTTGAAAAAACTACATACTTTAAAGGGTATGATTTGTCGCATGATAGTTTTAACTGAGCAAAGAAAAGTTTGACCAAAATATTTCCATGTAACACTGTTAGTCCAATAGGTAATTCACATTTAAGACAAAAACAAGAATAAACTAAATCACCAAATTTTATCAAAACTTTATCCACATCCATATTTGTTCAAAATAAAAAATGCTAAACGCCTTGTACCGAGCTACAAGATTATTTAGAATGATTTGTACTTTAACACGGCAAAATACAAGTTTACCAATGCTGAATAAATATTGTAAACCGGTAGCAAATACAAGAGATGAGGTTGATGCAATTACTTATAACTAAATTAAGATATGTATTTATTGAATTTACGATGGAAACTAAATTAATCAATCTAGTTTTGTTTCCTATAGAGTTTTAATCATCCATATTGCCATAACATAGCCCTCGGAAGTCAAATGACATTTCACGGCCCGTTTCCCGTTAATTCTCTATAGAGCTCATATAAACCCTCTATCAGATTACTAAAGGATGTCGTATTAATAAGCTTTAGATTTTCTATACGAATTAACGAGGCATAATGTAATTTGCTGTCTTTACATTTAATAAATTAATATACAGACCGTTTGCTATACTAAGCCGACTTGGGAATACCAACGTACATGAAAGCATCTGCAAAGTCTTACTGATATCATGCTCCCAAATCATAAAGTTATTACCATAATGTAGTCAGGGTATTAGATTAGGGACTAAAGATAAATTTACAAACACTAAAGTTGGACATAATTTATTCCTTTCATTAGGCCTCCATAATAAGTATAAGTCAAGCATGTTTACAAATTCTTATAGGCGGAAAGCCTATAATAGTCACTATACAATAAGAACAGGGGTGGTAAATGGAGTAGTTCTCTTGACGACTCCCCAGGGAACAGGTAACTGCTTCATTTTACCTGAAGCAATATGTTGGCCTAAGCTATATCTTACATTAATTGATGAATACATTGTTAATAATTTTCATAATTAACAAATGATAACGCCATTTTTACACTATCGAATAACAACTATTATTTAAGTCACTGAGGAAACGATATCTAGAAGATAATCAAACATGCAATTTATAACAATAAAAAGGAAATCACTCATTGTAAAACCGTTAATAATAAAAGTCATTAAAAATCTGCTTAACTTAAGCTTTGTTTGTAAAACTGGACATTTTGGAATCTAAAATCACCTTTGCGTATTGCACCATCGAAAAACAGGACGAAGTAATTTATTAGGAATTTTAAACTGTATTGAAAAATATCTAATAAATCATTTAGAATAAATATTTTTGTTATAATCGACGAATATTACATGCGCATATTAACATTTAGGTTCAAAGTGAACTATACAATTATAAGACTAACCAAATAAACAGAAGGATAAATGTTTAAAACACCAACTCCCATGTAAGTACTAATAGTACTTTTTAAAAGCCCGTATTATTTTTATGTGTTTAATAGTCCCAACAGCTAACTTCAGCTCCAAAACGCAATATATCAATTGGTCCTGTACATGTGTAATATTAATGCATTATTTATTTCATTGAAAGGTGAGGTAAACGCCGTGTTTGTTCAAATGGTTGCAACAGTGTTTTATTGCAATCTCCTCGTGTAAACGGAACGGGAACGGACAGGAATCAGCAACATCAACACATTACACCGGGATCCATTTTGTCTACAATCTGTTTTTGTTTTGTAGAACCTAAATACGCGGTAAAGGGTACTTTGACTCGACCATAGGTAACAAATATGCTCATTTATTGCTTTTAACATTGTATAGTAATGCTATGGTAATTTTACCAATTCTTTCAAACAACACTTTGACCAGTGTAAGGAAAGTATTACACGCCACCCACAATTTTGTGGGAATGCAAGAAGAATGAGATGTGGCATTTAGTTTTTGCCCTAGCGTGCCTCAAGAAGCTTAATCATAAAAAAGCCTTAAAATGCAAATTAACTTATGACCGATATGTAAATAAATTCAATGATATCCAAATAAAGCATCAATCAAACATTTTTTATGTTATACTGTAGATGTGAAAAGTAAAGATATGTCCTAAGTCCAGTGTAGAATACCCATGCGAGAGCTCAAAAGTGCACAGTTTAAATAGACAAGACAAATTTGAAACAAACTGAAAGGTAAAACAAAAACAACGAAAGGAACAAAGGCTCGGAATCCACGAACTCCTTTTCAAAACAGGAGTGGGATCAGGTGCTCACGAAGGGTAAGCATCCCCTGTCTGAGCGATAAAACCCGTCGTGGAATCCTTAAACTCTAATCCGGGTTAACGTCAATCCGAGAAAAGGTCAACTTTTTGTTGTATTACCGGTAACAGGACCATAATTATGATACCATATCGATCGAGCAATTCATGATGGCGACCATAGAATTTTAGGAGGGACGATTTCAGCCTTGATTAGATGTATCCTTGTTGTATTAATATATGCGACAACAGCAATGTTCTCTTCAGAAAATCGTGATAATTGGAACAGGTACGAGAGTATCGAATCTACTGCGAAATAGGAATATTGCCACATAAATATGGGAAGTTTGCAATAGGAAATTTGAAGTCATCCCGTTTGTCTTCAATCATAGAATCAACTTTTCCCTTTTGATCAAATTCAAGGAATAGATCTAGGTATGAAGCAGATTTTATTGAGTCTTTGGTCTCCTTAATTTCTAGTTCGCTGGGATATATTTGGTCGAGATGTTCACTGAACGTAGGATTATTTAATGACAAAACATCGTCGATATAGCGAAAAGTAAAATTAAATAATCTGGCCAATTTCATTTTGTTATATCGCAGAAGTCCCTGAATGAATTCTGTTTCATACAAGTATAAAAACAAGTCGGCTAGTAGGGGCGCACAATTTGTGTCCATTGGAATGCCAACGCTCTGTTGAAAAACTCGCCCACCAAATTATATATTTAGTTGAGATAATCTCTAAATCTAGAATTGTTCAAAGGAGTAAAGCATTATGGGTATGACTGATTCCTAAAATCTGTAAAAAAAAACTGCATTAAATTCAGGAATTTAAAATAATCATCTGGAAAAAATATACATTACTTGCCTTTGCCATGTGTTATTTAATGTTGCAAAAGGTCAGTAAGAATGTCTCTTCTGAAAAATTGTTTAATACTAGTTACTTTTTATTCCATTTTCTGGACATAATTATTCCATATATTGCGTTTTTTTGACAAAAAATACAAACTCCTTCTACTTCAAATCAAAACGTCTCGAATCCGCAGAAAATTTTCCATTATAATAATAATAAGCTGGCTATTGCTTCCCAAAGTAAAACTGCTTGCTCCTTTTCTTCTACTGGACTTTCTATAAAAATAACTCCACCGCCATTGCTTCGCTTCTGTTTACGTCTTTGTGATATATATGCAGTGTTAATATTTTTTGTTTCTCTACTGTCTTCTACGTTTAAGATGATACCATTTTTTGTAACAGTAATGGTTTACAGTCGCCTAAATGTTCTACTCTCGATGATGTTTCACTTCCTTCACGCTGTCATTAACATCAGTCTTAATAGCTATAAATTGAATGATTTTCGTACGTGTTAATTTAAATATCAACTCCGTTATTGTTTTCATTCTCTGAAGGGCTTTCAGCTTAACAGTGGCTTTTGTAGAAAGCAGTTGCTAATGATATCTGCTCCTTTATCGATCTTACGCTGGAAAGTTAGCTACGCCTTGAGGTTGTCTGATGCGTAAGGATTTCGAAAATAATTTGTGTATGTCCTGATAGAAATCTATCTATTTATCTATTAAGTTAAATTTAGAAGGATCCTTGCGGGGTTTTGCCATAAACTTGGATTCATAACAGGTAAGGAAAAAGTCTGCAATTAAAGGGGCACAGTTGGTTCCCATAGGTATTCCTTCAACCTGTTGATAATTTTTACGCCAAGCCTGATGTAAATATTGTCAAAAAAAATTAACTGAATTTATTATCGCCTTACAAGTCCAGTTAGTATCTTTTGTAGTAACCGTTTTCATCTGAGAAGACAGGTTGATCACTGTTACAGCAAAATTGATCTGTTTGATCAAATGTCTACTCAAATATTTATTAAAATTTCTGTTTAATGAGGTCATGGGCTGTGAAGTACAAAGGGTAGAAAAATCATAGGTGTCAACAGTTTCAAATGGTTTATCAAAGGCATGTTGTTTATTTAAAACACCAAGAGAACTTTTAACACCATAGTTAATTGGAAAATGGACAATGCGGCAGCAGGAAATGCTTACCCTTCCGGACCACCTGAGTTCACCCACGGTTTTTTGGTGGTGTGCGCATTTTTCATAGTTTTGTGGTTGTTCTTTTTTAAATTTTATATGTATATGTCCCAGTGGTTTCAAAATACAGTTTTACTAATGTTGAATAAATATGATGAAATTTATTTTGTATGTACAATTCACGGAGAAACCTCTCGTCAGTAGCATTAAAACCAAAACATTATAGTCCGAGATTCGCAAAGTAGTAAAGAAGTGCTCAAAGCCAAACAATTCGGAAAAGGAAACCAAATTTGACGGTTGGGACAACTACAGCTTTCTCCAGCATTTGGTGGGGTCCGTATTATCATAATTCATTTTCGTTCTTTAGTTATCTATGTGTCGTGTCCATAGACTTGTTTCCTTGTTGTTGACCCGCTTTCTCCAGCATTTGGTGGGGTCCGTATTATCATAATTTATTTTCGTTCTTTAGTTATCTATGTGTCGTGTCCATAGACCTGTCCCCTTGTTGTTGACCCGCTTTCTCCAGCATTTGGTGGGGTCCGTATTATCATAATTCATTTTCGTTTTTTAGTTATCAATGTGTCGTGTCCATAGACGTGACCCGCTTTCTCCAGTGTCTTAATAAGGAAAGTCTTAACATCTTGGGCGATTTAGAATTCGTCACAAGTCCAACCTTAGTGAAAGTCTTTTGGCGACCTTATAAATTCAACATTGTTGCTCCGTTTCTTGCGGAGGTAGAGTATGATCTCCATTATATTTTATTTTAGATTGTTATCTTTATATTTGGCTTATCAGCATTCATTACGTTATGAATTGTATATATCATTTGGTCCATGAATGTATCTAGACATTCAGCAAGTTTGACTGATCTTCTTTTTTTTTGCCCCTAGCGTGTCTGATAAAGGTTAATCCAGAGAAGCGCTTTACACGCAGTTAAATTTGACTTTTGAATACTAGTTATAAACGTATGTCTTTCTGGCATATATTCCATATTCTTTCTTTTAAACACTATAAAATCATTAAAGTGCACACAATCCAACTAGCTGTTACCTGAACCAATAAACACGTAAAAATGAAGATATTTCTCTAAAAGAATGCAAACAGTTCCTGAAGGCTCGCACAGAATGCAATTCCCAAGGATAAAACATCAAATTTGTCATCATGAGATGCCATAAAACATAGAAGGTCCGAAGATTTGTAGTACATTGTCGATAAGCTTGAGGAAAAAGAAAGTTAGGGTTACAATACTACTATATATATCTGTGTATTATAGTTAGCTTTTAAGAGTGTCAGTATTTGTATCAATAAGAACAAGTTTCAATGTTCTGAAAACAACGTCACCTTTTTAGCTCACCTGGCATGGCCATATGAGCTTTTGTCATCACTTGGCGTCCGTCGTCCGTCCGTTAACTTTTCACATTTTAATCTTCTCCTCTGAAACCACTGGGCCAAATGGAACCAAACTTGGTAGGAAGCA
>JARWCS010000007.1:6413463-6424105 GCA_034783895.1 Geukensia demissa | reverse complement strand
CCCTATCCAACCCGCAATTTTTCCAGTGGCAGTCTAAAAGTCCCTCCCTTACCGGTCCCTTGCTCACAGTCTACATACTGATTTATTGTTTAACTTGTTTTCGTTCTGAATATGCATGAAATATTTGCCACTGGAAATTAAACAACAATCAATCAATCAATCATTCTCAGAAAACGGATAGGAAATAAGAAAACTTTATTCTCGTAAATTTATTTCTTGTTCATTTTGGCCGTGTATGTAGCGATGTTTTAGAATTGAACGAACGTAATCTTTGTATTAACAGCAAATTATTAAATCAGTTAAAATATTTTCCAAATTATATCATAAATATAAAGATGTAATTTTCAAGTCTGGTAAGTTGGTAAAAAACGGAATATCAGACCCAAACTTTTATGGATATTTGGTTAAGTAAAGTTCATAAATTCCAACACCATTCATTGGGACTTGTTGGTTACTTGAATAAAGTTATACACAAAGTTTATCTTTATAAAATTATTTTAAGATCTTTAAAATATTGTATTTTTGGATGAAAACATTGACTGGCCGCTTAGGAATTTACGTCAAAACTTTTTTCAGTAATTATTTTGTAAATTGTTTGTTCTACATGAAGTCGATACTTTTTTTTACTTTTGGCAAACGCACAATACCGAGTTTTCTTTTGCTATTAGTGATGTTTTACACTTAATCCAGCAGGGCATGTTTTGATTGATGTCTTAGATTTAAAGGACCAGATGTGTTCTCATAAGTGCTTGGATATTGGTCTCTTGTTTTATTTGTAATTGTCTGCATACTATGTATCGACTTCAAAAGTTAAATTTTGCGCAGTTGATTTTTAAAGTTCTGTTTTTATGTTTTCTGTCACACCACTGTGTTAGGTTACGGGGTGAGTACTCACAAACATGTTTAACCCCGCCACATATTTTGTGTGCCTGTACCTAGGCAGGAACCTGTAACCCAACGGATGTCGTTGTTTCTATGTTTAAATGTTACTTGTTTTACATAGTATCCTTATTTGGCTGATAGTTGTTTCATTTGAATACCATCACATTTTATTTTGGGGCCTTTTATATCAAGCATAGGATATTGAAATGTGCTCATTATTGAAGCCCCAAGACCAACTTGTAGATGTTTGTAATTAACACGTTTTGGGTGACAGACTCATAGACAATCTTCCCACATCTTCTTTTTCTATACTCAAAAATATCAACAATTTATTAAGATACAGAATTTTCAAATAATTGGCTGTTGAAATTACTATAATACGACGAAATGTTTATTTAATATCAATGATGTTATAACTGAAGAAAAACAAAGTGCGATTTTTATGTTGTTTTATGACTAAAAAAACTTGTGAACCAATATTTAAAAGAACAATTTTGTATATATGCCAGAAAAGCACAACCCACATCTTTTGCGGATTTAGCTTCATCAGACACGCCATGCAGGGGCCAAAAAAGGAAGATGTGGACATATCGAGCTGCTGACTTTCGTTCACTAGATTTCCGTGGGGCACAAAATTGCAAATTAAAAAAAAATATTGCCTTGCATGTCTCTCTTTTATCAAACAGACCATTGACAAAATAGAAAAAGAACGATATAAATACCCAAATTGCACTGTGTGCGAAGCGCTTTTCTGGATTAACCAAGACCAGTTAACACATAATTTCGATATATTGCACCGATTCATTCATATAATGCCTATACTTATTTAAAATTTTAGTATAAAAGTTAATTGTGCTGGCATTCCATAAATACTGTATAAACGACTTCTTATCATTCATTATTAATGTATCTAAATTTGCCAAAATAGTGTGCACTTTTGATCTCTCGCATGGGTATTTTACACTGGACTTAAGCCTTTAGTGTCATCGTCATTCTTGACTTACGTACGTGATCATTTAACCAAAATGTAAATGTATATCTGCATTTTTGAATTAATGTGAATAATTTTATTCTGCAATCAAATTTAATAGGTTTTGAGGTAGACGTCTTCTCTGCTTTAAAGTTTAAACACATTTCATTTGTAATAAAAATACAAAATGGATAAAGGGAATTCGAAGATACCAAAGGGCAGGCAGACAGAAATCGTTAAATCAGAGGACAGACAAGACTATGGTAAAAAATGAAACGAAAGTCAAACATAGAACACACAACACTACATTGAAAACTAAAGCTGGAGTAACACAAACCCTACAAAAACTTGAGTTCAAGTGCTCCGGAAGGGTAAGCAACTCTTGCTCCACTAGTGGCACCCGTCGTGTTACTCAGTAGACAAAGACACAAGTAAAGCTTAATAATGTCTTCTGTGTTTACATTTTTTAAAAATTTCATACGAGTCATGAAAATACAATAATAGATAGTTTATCACTAATAGATATCTTCAGGAAAAAAAGACAAAATAACGAAAAAGAAAATGTGCCCGTGTGTTCGTGCAATTTGGTTATAGATATTAGACGACAAGGAATCGCTTCGTTTTCTTTATGTAATCATAAATACAATGATTCATAAATCATTATAAATTTATAAATCATTAAAATTAATGGAGTAATGTTCGACTGGTACATTATTTTTAAACCTAAAGACTACATTACAAAAAGTATTGATAAGATGTTTCGTATTCATATTCACACTGACATGGCCTTATGTGCATCTAGGCACGAAGAGGATTAAGTAAGTAAGTATTCACACTGACAAGACATACACTATTTATGTCATAGTTGAGAAACGAAGCTATACTGTTATCTTATTGTTTTTTTATCACAAGTTACTTGATTTTGTGTAAAGCAAGTGTCTATGAAATGTGAAAAAATCGTTTTTTCTTTTTTTCAAAAAACAAACAAAACATTGGGTTTTAAAATTCACTTCCAGTTGACTCTTAATAAGTTGACTTACCAAAGTGTGATTATTTTAGACCAGTTTTAAAAAATCTAAATTCATTTTTCAAACGTTTTTTTCTTGTACTATTTTTCTGAATTATTTTAACAAAGCTTTCGGAAAGAGAACTTTGTAACAATTTGACATATTTGATTAACATGTCTCTTCATAGTGAATTATAACTCATGACAGATTTCACTGTATTCGCCTGTAAATTGCAATATTCGTTAGCGTAAAAACCCCATTGTATAACGGGTGGCCGTATAGTGTTGGCATTCTGTGAAGACAACATGGTACTATTGTGATTTTTTAAACTGCCCTTACATCGAAAGAGAAAAATATAATAACAAATATAAGATAAAGTTTTGCATTTTATTATTAAACGATTTAATGCATGTGATTGTTATGCACAGAATGCAGTCTTCAGTAAGTTAAACAGAAGACAATCTTCAGTAAGTTAAAAAGAAGACAATATGTGAAGACAAAACAATTTATTTTATAAATTCAATTAAGTCTTAAAATTAAAAAACAAGAAAAAATTAATCTTGAAACAAACGATTTCCCCTGGAGTTACTTTTCGAAAAAATCGACTGAAGTATTTTTGTTATATCAAAAAAAAGAAAAAAAAAACAGAGTTAAGCAGTGTTTCTTACCTTGGACTGTGGCAGCTAAGGAAAGCCACTGGCTAAAAACTTTGGTCTTCCTCATTCCAGGCCAAATGTAACAGTGTTCATTGATTCAATGATTAGATTACTACTTTTACGTCCTATTTATATTGTGAGATACAATAAAACTGAAATTGTTTCCCGTGTTGATTTATATCACTGCAACTTGTGAATCGTCAATAATTTACCAATTAAGCAGAGACGTCTTTTAATTCGTTCTTTCCAATCACAGCATTCACAGCACTTTGGTGCAGGTTAGGCTTAGTATACCGCCGTAGGAGACAAGTCCAGTTCGGAATTGATTTGTATTTATAGTTATTTTTCCAGGGAAAATAGCTCCAATACAGGCAATTAAGTTGTAAAATCTTCTGGACAAAAACAATATAAATATTTAAGAGAAAAGTTTCAATGCGTGATATTGATGAATACAATGGCCTAATACTGAAAGGGCTGTTATTTTATGCTGATAGGGTTTGGTTTTACAATCTGCAACAATAACAAACATTGGAAAATACCACTGGTGTTACCATATTTAACTTTTATCCCCGAGATAAATCATGACTGGCATCTGAATGTGTTTTACCGGAAAACTTGAATAGGTTACACCGAATAACAGAATTATAGCGAGATAAGAATTGAATATAAAAATATGAGATGTGGCATGATCGTTCATTAGACAGCCATGCATCCTCCAAATGACAATCGAAATTAAACTTCTACAGGTGGCATAAAAGCCTTCAATAATGAATCGGAGCCAATACAGTAACGGAAATTGTAAAAGCCCCCTAAAATATAAAATGTGAAACTATTCATAAAACACGACAATCGACCTAATTTATTGAAAAAACGGTGAACGAATAACAATAAAAACTATTCAAACAACGGCAAGCACATGACTACAGGTTCATGGCTTGGGACAGGCACATTAAGTATGTGGCGGAGTTAAACAGTTTGTGAGCGCTGAATCCTCCCCCTAAACAGGGACAATGGTGTACCAAAACAGCAATGAAAACACGCAATAAAAATCGGTTGAATGGATTTAACACTTGATGTCGATAATGAAAACCAGCAATAAATACAATTAAAAGTATCGACCTCAGTTGCTGTCTGCTAGTTCAAAAGCAACCGATCAGGAAACCAAGTGTTCTTTTACTACAGTGTCAATAAAAACACGAGATCACTTTCAGTTTTGCTTTTAAATAACCGCAATCTCATCTTTATTTGTGTCTTTCTGGAGTTTTTGAAAAGCTTTTGATGAGTCGTTAACTTAGTAGAAAACTTCATGTCTTTAACCTGAGATGTTCTACTAGTGTGCATTTTTATTTTACAACAGTAAACCATAAAGTGGTTTCATTTTAATACGGGTTTCTTGAGGGTCTTCAGTTAAGTTTCAAAAGTTTGATAAAGCATAAACATTTGTCTATAATTGAACCCATTTTGTAACAGAAATGATCAGTTAAGTGCATTGTATAATATGAAGCTTGTTCATTTTTTACTGCATCGGTAGATTGCCCTCAATCGGTTTTCATTGGTTTTGTGTTATACAAGCTGGAGCATTCTCTGTAGTTTTCTGTGTAGTGTTTCGTATACTGATGTTTGTCTTTCATTTCGTTTTGTTGGCAAGGGATTTGTCTGTCTTGTACGACTTAATAATTTACGTCTGTTCTCATGGTATCTTTAAATTGTTTTAAATATCAAAATCTGGGTAACACTAAAAATTCCTCCCATGTTACCAACTGGGTGCGGTAAATTTCAAGTAAAAACGGCAATAGACATTTAAGCTATTGCACGTAATATCCAGTCTTTTAAAGTACAATGCAAATGGATACATTAGTAGTGGGTCGAACATGGGTATGGTCCAGTGATGTTTTGGAACTGGTTCTTTATTTTGACCATGATGTTGTTTAAACTTATTTTCCGACTAAGAACAAACCTTTATGATATAATTTCTGTGAACATTCTGTTTATTTTGATCATTTTTATTATGTCCATGTCTGATTTTGAACTTGTGTTTAAAATGATCATTAATCTGTACTCCTTGTGGAATACAGTTTCAGAATTACTATCGGGTAATTTACATTCTGCAGTTCTAACGTTAATTTTCAAGTAAAGATATCTCCCGTATAATAATCTATTTCAATGACTTCAGACACTAAGACAGAATCTATTACCGTTAATGATTACGTTATTGCTTGCAGGATACTTAGGAAACCAAGTATGTTTCCTGCTTAATGTCTCTTACATTTACAGTTCATTAAGTTTTGTTTTGATAGGAAACGATATCAAAAGACAGAATGCAGTTAAACTTGTATCAGTATTTGTATGTGTGTGGAAAATAACTATTAAAACGATTGATAATTTTACTCATTTTGAAACAGTATTTAGCAATAAAATTTTGAGTGCTTTATTTATTTCCCGAACAAGCTTTGAAACATTTTATATTAATTTAATCATCAGTAGTGCAAATGTTTCTGGTGATATAAAGATACGGAGACACAAGGTTTAGAGGGCTCAGCAAATATTAATTTAAAACAATGACCTGTACATCGACATTCAAGTTCAATAGAGAAACTCAGGAGATCGAATTTTTATCGACAAAATACTATAACTGTTGACACTTATAATCATTTAACTAGTTATTATCTTTATTGAAATCGACAGAATTGAGAATTTCGGATTTGTTAATTTACTTCAAATGGTTTGTCAACGGTAACTGATACGTCCATCTTAGTAAAACAAATAACATTGGATACTAAAGCAGTTCGTGTGACGTACGTGTTTTGTTTTCAAACAAAAATGCTACTTTTATCAAAGATTTAAAATCAAGGCTCATAAGGAAATATTACTTTTGAATGTTTTATAACAATAAGGAAGTATAAATCTTAGGTACATGTAAATATATCATTATTAGGCACCGACCATTTGGTTCTGGAGGTGGGGCAGAAAATTGATTAATAACTTGCACAATAGCCTGTTTTCTTTGGCTATTAATAATGTTTTTACACTACGTCCATCCGGACGTGTTCTGATTGATCTCTTAACTTGAGAGAACTGGTCCAGGTTTGTTATCAACTGTGTTTTGGATTTCGATCTAGCTTTCAGAAACAGCAAGTGCTTTTTTGGGGCGAATACATATTCTTCTCTCTTGTTTTATTTGTTATTGTCTGCGTAATATGTATCAACTTCAAGCGTTAAATCATTTACAGTTGGTATTTAAAGGTAGTTTTTGTGTCGTTTTGTCACACCACTGTTAAGGGGAGGGTTGAGTAATCACAAACATGTTTAACCCCGCCACATAATTTATGTGTCTGTCCCAAGCCAGGAACCTGTATTCCAATGGAAGTCATTGTTTTTATATTTAAATGTTACTTTGTTGCATTGTTTACTCAACTGGGCGATAGTTGTAACATTTGAATATCATCACTTTATTTTGGGTTCCTTTTACAGCTTGACGTGGGTTGAAGATATGTGTCCATTATTGAAAGCCTTGGAGCTTTTCAAAAGGAGTGGTATCCACCCTTGTTGAGACCTCTAGATTTGTAAATTACTCTGTTTTTTCTCGTAGTTGTAGTACAATCTCTCTGACATTTACTCCATATCTTTTCATTTAAATATATTTAGGACAACATATATATGTTTTTTCATATACAAAATTACCAATTTTGAATAAATAAGGAGAATTTTCGTATGCTATATGTACATTTTAAGGAGTAACCTCTCATCAGTAGCATTAGAATCAAAACATAAAAAGATCCAAACATAGCAAAAGAAGCACTCAAATCCAAACAAATCGAAATCGGAAGCCAAATCCGACGGCAGGGACAACTATTAAGTGCAATACTAAAATAATAGCTGCTAGAGGTTAAGCATGATTTTAGATGTTTTTGCCCCATGTGGTTTTGGGGGCAAGGATTGAATGGTGGTTTTTGTATTAATACATAAATGTTATTCTATGTCTTGTTTGATTTCGATGTGTTTCCTTCACTGTATAATAATTTACAGGCATCAAGCAGAATATTGAATAAAAATCATAAAATTATGATTGCATTTGTTTAAACTGATTACTGGTGACAATGAAAGACACATTTTTCATTTTTTGCGGTTTACATTTTTTAAATACAAATACAAGTTGTCAAAGGGCAATAAACCAACTTTTAATGCCATTTCGATGGTTTTTGCATCGTATTCCATGCATTGAAGGTTTTCAATAACCTTAAACGTTTTAGAGCGCCAAAAAATGTAATTTTGCGATAAATAGGGTTCAAAAAGCTGTAATGCCAACTTTTTGGATGTTGGAAGCTAATAACAGACTTTTATTGTGCCCATTTCATTTATGTGCCAAAACATATCATTCTCACTAATTGATCATCGCACAAACGAAGCAACTGCTTATTTATAAAATTGAAAAGATATGGGGTTAATATCAGAGAGACTGAGACCACGGGAAAATCACCGTTATTTACAAATCTGGAGGTTTCCATAAGGCCTTCAACAAGGGTGGAATACCACTCCATGTGAAAGGCTCTAAATCGCCCAAAATAAAAATTGTGAAGCTTCGATCTAGTCATTGGATACTGAAATTATTCCACTCACTTTTAATTATTGAAATTACTCTTAACATAGACATGTCCAGGGAATAAGATAATGAATACATAAATCTCTCCACGATTTGTAGTTTACATTATATTACAATTAGCGACATAATTTATAGCATTTAAATATTCTGGTTCCTGTCCACATCATGCATCATTGAAAACATAGTGCATCATGGGACTGGGGAACAGGATACATTTTAGGTTCTTGGATTACAACACTACAGAGAGGATTTTTCTATCAAGTTTAAATCATTTTAATTTGTATATACGCAAACGACAGTCCGAGAACATAATGGAATAAGAGAAATTCTCTTGTTAGAAGACTTATGTACAAAATATAATTCGGAAAATTAATAGTAAAAATATAAAACCAGATTCTGCAATTTCAAATGAACATCAGGTAATTGATTGATCCCTTCTACGACATCCATCACAGAAATTGATTAATTTAGAAATGAATGAAACTATGGAAGCAGTCACAGAATTAAACTATTTCTACGATGATAATGACAAGTTAACGGATATCATAAATGACATTCCTGAATCTGACATTCCGCTTCGATATTTGATGTTTGCGGATACAAATTATAATCTCTTAAAAATATTCACAGTTGGCTATATTTTGTCGTATTTATCAATTATTTTTAACATATTTGTTCTTCTTTTGCTTTGCAAAAAATGTTTGATTTCGCCTGCCACAATTTTGATGCAAGGTTTGGCCATAGCTGATGGCCTATCGGCGCTTTCATCGTATGGACTTGAACCTCTGTTTCAACAAAAGTATATTTTTAAAGAATTTGTGGATTTAAAAGCTATGTATCTTGATTTTCCGTTATGCTCGATCTACTTTCATGTGACGCAGATATCTGAAAGCTTCCATTGGATATCCGCACAATTAACAACTTGTCTTGGTTTACAGAAATTCGTTGCCATTAGGTTTCCTATCTGGACTCGAAGGCATTTTTCCAATAAAATTGCCATCAGCGTTTGCATCGCTTGTTTTTTATTTACGCTTTTAGTAACAATCCCCCGCCATTTTGTTTTAGAATTTCATAACGAAGGTGATATGTGCTTAGCAACTTTTAGAAAGCCAGCTTTACTGAAATATTCAACATATTACTTTATTTTATTGTCGACATGTTTTCTTTGCCTTACTTGCATGACTATGGTATTGTGTACGTGTTACATTATTTACAAATTGCTGAAAAACAAATTTAAAGTTGGTCAGAATGCCCAGAAAAGAAAAGAACTTATCTCGTCACTGTTGATTACCACCGTACTTGGAACATTCATCATTTCTGAAGTACCTAAGATATGCATTCAGGCTCAGTTTTGCATCAAGCATATAAAACTGTTAAAGGAACCATGGCTTCAAATGGAATATATCTTGAGCACCCGCGATACTATAGCAAGAGACTTTTCAAATAAACCTGACCCCGGTTCACCTGATAACAATTTTGAAACATTATTGTTTGTAGTTGAAGGTATGAAGACTTTTACATTACTGGCATGTGTTTCTAATTTTGTCATTTATATAACCATGAGCAGAAAGCGTAGAGATGTAGTTAAAAGTATTTTTTCGTTCAATCGTAAACAAAGTACTCAAGAGAATTGCATCAAACACAACAGTCATCTTGCGAAGAGAAGTTTTAAAATGTTTTTCTTGGAAATTCCAACATGTGCTATGTTGCAGATAACTGGTATGCATTTCAATACTCATAATAGCATAATGTATATATCGACACGTATATATTATACCTGTGCTAGATTTGAAATATCACGATTGAAAGGGGAATGATGATATAAGAAGCTGAACTGTTAAACCACGGAGAGTCAATTGAACTTTCAATGCATGGTCTTGTCTGTCTTCCGACTTAACGATTTCTGTCTGCCCCTTTGGTATCTTCGAATTCCTATTACTATTTTAAAGTCATTTAGTTTCCTTTTTAAGTCAACAAAAGCAAGGAAAATGGAATTATAATGCAATACTATTGTGATATATTATTTGATTGGCTTGCCGTCTACGTAAAATTCACAATCTATTTGCCGTATCTAATTTGAACTAATATAAAAAGCCACCAAATTGCGCTATGTTGGAAAAATAGATTTAATGCGTGTCAAATATAATAAAATACTCAAAAATATTATAGATTCAACAAAAAAAATACCTATAGGACAATTTATCCAGATTCAAGCGTACACGAAGCCTATAAAAGTCCGTAGTTCACATTTCACAATGGAAGCGTTCATATGACATATTGTTGTTTCTATGACGTTTTTCAGCGGAAACGTCCACAAAGTTTCTTGGAATTTCTTTTTTACTGGTTTTTGATAAAATGAAAGGTCTTTAATTACAATTGCATTAGAATGGATATAACTGTATTGTATTTTAAGCTTTTTGGACGTAAATCCTGATCTTACTGTCGCAAATATCCCTTTAAACTCAATTTGCGACAGTAAAATCCACGATTTACGTCATCAAAGCTTAAAATACAATACAGTTATCTC
>JARWCS010000007.1:6363588-6374553 GCA_034783895.1 Geukensia demissa | reverse complement strand
GGTACAAACCCAGGTGCGAACTCACGCCGTATAGGTGATAGGATACAGTGATCTGTACAGGTAAGTTTAAATCAACTCCCTAGACCAAACGGCCACCCAGGCCCCCTCTGTTGGGTGTATATCCAATACACCCAATAAAGAATTAACATTACTTGTGGTAGTAAGTCAGTTCAAACTTTGTTAATGTAAGACCTAGCTTAGGAACTTGAATTAATGTATGTTAGGAATTTAAATTACAGTAGATTATTTCACAATTAATAAGTACATCCTTTACCTGGAAACATTTCCTTTTTGTTCTGGGTCATTGTCTCTAAATCGTTTCCTGATTTCGAAGTAACTTCCCTTGATTTTCTGTTTCAGACTGGCCTCCAACTGAAAGATTAAAATTGTAGACTGTAATATTTTGGTGTAGTGGTTATTGCATGGATATATTGGTGGATACTTACAGATTATTGTGTGTCACTTTCCATATCAACTCTGTTATTATCTCTCGACCTCCTTTTTGGCCCCAGGGGCTTAAGCCCAAGAGACGACATTGGTCTAGAAATTTTATCAGAGTTGATATGGGAAATGACATGTAATGAACTATTTTATATTGCATTTTTTAGTTCTTAGTTTGTTTTCATTTATTTATAAATTTATTGAGAATTCAGACAAAATGAACAAAATATTATAAAATCTATTATACGTTAATTTGATAAATGAGAACCAATACATTTTTGTAGTAGAAAGGTATAATATTAAATATAAGCTTACACAACAGCAAAAAACTACAATAAATGTGAGGTAATAATGCCTGCTGATAGCATTTGAAGGCCAATACAGATTCACAATTTTAAATCCATATCAGCCCTGAAGGCTTAATAATCAAAAATAAAATTTGTTCCATATAAGACATTCAGAAAAGAACTTAGCATTATTAAATATGTGATAAAATGCATTGTTGCACAAATGTAATATTCACCAAATTCCTCCAAATCATCTGTGTCATCATTACCAATGGGACAATCAGATATATGGCAAAACATTTTTCCCTACATACATCTACAGGGATTGCAGTGTTGTAATGCAATTACAATAATATATGTTTTAAATACTGGCTATGCAATTGCTTATTTTTAGGTATATTGGGTACAACTAGACATACAGATTGTCAGCATAGCATTCTAAACTCCCAAACTGTTGACTGAGCCAATTTAACTTGTGTAATTATTTTCATACACAAGTATATTAGTCAATCACAGTGGTTAAATGTTGACCCTTTTTTGAGCTTCTTATATGAACTTATTTACAAATTTAAAATTTTAAAAACCTTATTGTATACCCACCTACATGCTATATACAGTGCCAAAAATGCATTATCTAAGTTTGAATTATAATTATTGTGTTCTATGTTATTGTCATGTGATGACCAGATATTTGAATCATACACCAGTATACTCACTAATATTCTATCAAGACAAAATTAATTACCATTGTGCTATGGTATGACCATTACCAAATGAATTTCTAATAGATTCTGAATTCAGAATTAACCATCAATGACCATCCAAACTAAAGCTCAACTGACCTGAATGCATGCTAACAAGCTTTGGAAACATTACACTCACGGAAGAAAGACCAATAACACCAAGGCCTTTTCAATACAAAGAATTGCATTGTATGTTTATAAAAACAGTTGGCAGCAATTAATAATTGCATTTATCTGTATACAAATTACTCCAGTTTTGAACTTGTGTCAGCAAAACATTAATAATGACCAAATTCCAAAATCTTGTGGGATTGTCTTTTCAAGAAGATCCAACTTTTATCAAACGACACGATCATATGTTGTAAGTGTATCAAAGAAAACAACTTTGAGGTTACTAAATTCAGTGAATATGTGTAAAAATATCACTGCAACCTCACTTTTGTTGGGTTATTGCCATGTAAATATAGAAAATTTTCAATAGAAAAGTTGAAATCTGTACATAAAATTACACCTTCCTATGTTTTCTATCAACAGTGGTAACTTCATAAAAAGTCTGTGAAGCATGAAATCTATGTCATAGCCACCTAATTCTTGTTGGTTAGTTTCTTGGCCATCAGTTAAACAATATGGCTAGAACTTCACAACTTCAAAAAAAGAAAATATAATGTCACTGCATAGTTTTCAACAAAGTTTACAGCTTCAAACTATTTAAACAATTCACAGTGGTCAAGGAAAAATATTTGGCCAAAAAAAAACTAGCGAAAAGTAATTACTCATTACTTTTGTATAATCAATTTTTGTTTTTAAATTTGAATAATTTACAGATGGATTAAACTGGACTTGTTTGTATGAATCAACTGCAAAATAAGAATGGAGTTTTTTCTGTGAGTGTACATCCTTGCTGAAAGCTGATACATGCAGTGGATGTTGTAAAATAGAAACCATTCCAATTACTCACATCTTTTATTGTCATATACCTAAAACTGTTTGGTCTTAATGCATCCTATTCAATAAAAGATTTGTAAGGCTGAACAGTTCTACATATCAGCAAAAATACATAAGTATTTTACAGATTTATCTTTCAGGAAAAAAAGATTCCAACATTTATAAATACAAACGGGCAGAGCATATCAATTTAAATTTTATATATATGCATTAAATTTGTGTTTTAATCTATAACTTATCGTCTGGAAACCTCAAGTTTGCAAAAATTTTAACGTTTTTTTTTGTTAATGTAAATAACCTAAACTATGGTAGTTATTGTTTGGAAATGACTATTAACGCCAGCCTCATGCCATTCCGGTGAAATTTTGCGTTTGTGCCTCCACTGCAGTAGGCACAAAACAAAAAAGAATCGAATCCATAATAGTATTACCGCCTGCTCGCCCACTACCAATAAACCAATAGCCGAGTTCAACTTCGTTGCAACTCGGCAAAAAACTTAGTGGCTAGTTAAAACCAACTCTGGATAAATAAACTGCACTTGGTCAATAATAGTCAAGTATGCATCAGCAACCTTTGTGAATAAGCTTAGTATTAGGAATGTTTGAAATGGTTTATCTATCCAAAACTTACCTCATCTATCTCAAGTCTCGCTTGTGCTGAAGCATTAGACAGTCGTGATGACATTCGACTGTCCATACCCATTCTGCTTCCAATACCCGCTCGGCTTCCTGAAATGGTAGGTTTCAATTCTGTTGAAAATGTTTAAAAATAATATACAAGATGTTCTATCTGTGTTTTGAAAGCTTTGTTAAATTTACAAGAGATTTCTTGTGAAGAACAGACACCAAGAACAAGAAATGGCTTTGAAATTTTTGTCCTCCATATTTCGAACACTTATTTAGCTACCCAGGTAGGCTCTGCTCATAAAAGGGAAATTACACTAAATCTGTATTTTTATTATAGGTAGACTCACATAGAAGTCAACACCAACCACGCTTTTGGTTTACTTGTTCTTCATCTCAAAATCGTGGGTGTCGTACGGGGTGGGGAGATAAGGATGAGGCCAATGTAACTTCAAGCTCTTGGGAATTGTCATCCTGATCACGGCTATAAGGACCAGAAAATCCTTTATTTAAATGACTGACCAGTTTAAACAAACATGTAGCTTACAGTCCGGCAAACAAATTATCACTAATGTTTCGTGAAGCTAAAATCTCACGTTAAATTTGAATGTTCAATGATAAAGTTCAAACAAATGTACAGTTGAAGAGTACAGAAAGCCAATGTCGCGAGGATTCTTTTAAACTGTTGAGAAAAACGGAGGTTAGAGTTATTCTGTAAAAAATACATATATGCAACGACCTGTCTATGTGGGATAGAACCCTCCTGATTGCGTACAATATGTAGTAAATAATAATTGGCCTGGTTCTAGATTCGTAGGCCACTGTATGTGGACAGCAGTTCCAGTGTTTCGTAGTTTTCAGTTGATTTGAAAAAACTTCTTAACGCGCGACACTCATGATGCCACTTGAAGAATAATATATCACAGTCAAAGTAAGATCTAACTTCACTGCCACATTAACTTAAAAAATAATCGACACAACAAAAATCACATCAACTAAAAAACAAACTAAGTCGTCAATCTTTTGTATATTTATATCTCTAATAACAACCTAATTTCACTGCGGTCGATTTTGTGCTTTACTGGATGGCTTCTTATATTTGTTTGTTTGGTTTAGCGTACTTCTTTTTACTGTTTGTATTTCCTATGCTGAAGAGACCACGTGACCAGCATAACAAAATTCACAATATAGTAACACGAATTTCCTATTTCAATCGTGGATATGGCCACGTTCGGACGGCAACAATTAAATAACTGTCGGTGGCATCTGATCAACTTTTATTTCGGAGGACCCTTGGCGGAAAAATAACAAGGACACTGGCTATCGCCCTACCTCCTTACAGTATTATTATAGAACTTATAACATACTAATGTGTCCTTAATGTTTTATATGATATATAATAATCACCAATTATATAAACATAGCCTGTATGTTAAAATATGATTATGTATCTGTTCTCATCCTTGCAAGCACTGTTAATCCAGCAGCGGGCTCCAGTCCCAAGCAATAAATTCTTAACGGTCGAATTCAATTCGACCTATATAAACAACTCCTTGACGACTAATACTACGCAATCAAAAGCTAGCAACTGAGAATAGTAAAATTAAAGTAAAGATAGCAAGGACTACTAAGGCCGTCATGCTGCGGGCCCAGATTTCAGAGACAGTATTAAATAAGCAAGATATAGAATACATTATATAACTACATGGTCAATTAGGAATGAAATCCGTCACCAGCTATTGTATCTTACCGGGTTCATCCAGAGCTATTGGGCCTTAAATGTAAAAGCCTATAATATATAAATTCCCTCTTGTTAACATTTCACAAGGGAATTGAATTAATACTACAACAGTGGAACACATCATGGTCATTAATTGTCACTACTTTTTCTTTTTCGCTTGGGCCGTTATATTTGTCTTAGACATAATTAAGACCGTCTTAAATGTATTTTTCTTTATTACATGTACCTTACAAATAACTATAGTTGCGCCATGTGCATGTCAATAAGTTTCAAGAACGCTGACATTTTGCATGTTTTCTATTTCGCACTAAAAAAGAAGTTCCCAAGAGATTTCATCGCTGAACTTCAATGGTTAATAGTCAAACTCGGTGGTTACCGACCGTAAAGATGGCCATGCATGAACCATTTTTTTTTTATTGAAACCGGATCCACAAATTTTGGATTAACTGAACTTTATTATTGGTACACCATAACTTAATAATTGTAATACTTGTATCTTGAATATCATTCGATTATGTGTAAAATTTGACATGAAGTTCAATATAAAACTTATTCTAAGCTCAAAAAGCGTTACTTGGAGCAAACATCAAATTTTAGATTGGTCATGCCGCAAAATATTATAATATCTTGTTTTCCACTAATAGAAACTTGCATGCGAGAAAACTATGACTCGTAAATAAGAAACACACAATGCACACTGACTGTGCCAAGTTTCAGGCCGATAAAAACGACTAACAAAAACTTTACTTTCAATCCACTTTCTTCCCTTCATGTGTAATTATGTACAACGAAAAATCTCTGTACCTTTGTAAATTGGTTATGACAAATAAAGATATATACAATCCTTATATATTGTTAAAAATCCAAATAGTTTACTTTATGACTTAACATACCATTACATTTTACATCATCAATCCAAGTTTCGTGAAGATAGGTTCAATAAAATTGGTACAAACTTGGACTTAAATTTCAGTTAAAATTCAAAGAAGCGTTTCACAAAAGGTCGTTAGTGTTCGAGTGATCGTAACTTGCATACTTTATACAGGACGTACAATAAGTCGTAAGTCTTACGACTTTTTGCGAACGTTAGCCTGGACTATACGCCAAAATGTGTCCCCTTGTGGTCAAGGTAAATTAACTTCATTTATTACTAACCCGCATCAACATACCAAGTTTCGTGGTTTTAAAGCCCCTTCTCCCCCTATACAGTATATGAGTGGATCATAAGTTTTGGACCTAAACTTATGACATCATTTCATAAGGCTATCTCACAAGGGGGAACTTAAAATCCCAAGAATGAACAATTGAAATATTAACCTTTTCAAAGCTCGGATTATAAACTGTGACAATCGACACCAACAAGGAAAAGGACCATGTGTAAACATGCAATTTTGTTCTGTTTGCTTCGTCGCATGGTTTGACTATTAGGCAAGGATGTAAAAGCGGGCTAGGTTGCAATGTACTTATATTTTACATGGCTTGTATATTAACGACCGAATGGAGACAATATACATTTTCTTCCTCTCGACTATGGGCGGCAATACGTTTTATTGTGAGCAAAACAGGCGGTACTATACCTGAATCTGTTTGGCGGTGTTTTAAACATGGGCCCATATTCTTTATAAAATAAAAATGACTGAGGTTAGCACCTTTATTTACACGTTTTAATTTCGGTTTTAGTCAACACTGAACATTTTTGAAAGAACATTTAAACGGTTAGATAATTGCTGTAATTTTGGCGAATATGGAAATGGTTTTTCATTCAAATATCAAACGACGTGCGCTTTTTAAAATGCATTTTAAAGAGCTTTAATTGTATATTTTAAAACTGTGTCAACGTGTTGCAAACTGATAAATCATTAATATATTGTTTGCAATTGTAATTGAATATTTAAATTTGAATCAACTAGTTTCAACAAGAAAACGGTTTTTATACATCAATAAATCTTGAATTGAATGTAACAAATGAATCCATAGATATTTATCTGTAAATGTTGTATATTCGATACATACAATCATTTAAAACATACCGGTGGTTAGTTAAAGAAATGATTTGTTTAAACCATTAATAAACTCACTTGGGGTAGACATCAATGCAAAACGTGTTTAGAGGGCACAATAAACTAAAATTTAGTGTCTTGTCCCGAGCCAAAAGTTTTCACAGTAAATATAAAATTTTCTGGCTAAAATATTAATAATAATGAAATATCATTTTTATGTATGAAAAATATATTGTTTATTTTGATCGAAATTGTGATATCTCCCTTGGTAACATTAGTAAACCTTAAATAAAAGTCCAACTGCTAACAGAAAATCCCATATTTCCTGCGAATGTTCGAGTCGAAATTATTTAAAATTTTGGACCTACGCCGGTGATACATACCACTCTCAGATACCACTACATATGTACTTTAAAATGAGACATCGAATTGTCAAACTATTAAAAGTCCCTAAACAAGTTCTTTATATCATAGAGAATTTGGAGAATAATTTATTCAAACATGCTCAACAAAAGTAATTTGTCGTTTTATATTAAATGTAAACAGTACATTTAAAACACTTCGTGTGTAACAGTTGACAGTGGACGCAGTATGCCAATATTTGACATCCTCTAAATATCTTAGTTTAGGAAGAATTTGACACTTGAGATACAGTAATCTAAAACTTTATTTGAACAATACAGACCATGTTTTGTCAATTGTAAATGGAAAAGATTTAATTCTAAACGCAAACATTTGGGTTTTTAATTTGAGTTTAAATTTGTTTTAATTGAAAAAGTGGGAATGAGCACTCAAAAGCACGCTAATACAGCAGCCGTAAACAGGTGCGCTGGTTATACATACAAAGTCTAACTATATATTTTTGGTCAAATAAAAAAAAATAAAAAGTACAGAACATGATGCTATTCAACCATGCAAAACTTACCAAAAAGTGGAAGTCTGGTTGCATTAGGGTCTCCCTGTGTCACTTCTACCCCCTCTGGAATGGATTCGTGTTGCAACGGTGCCACTTGTTGACGGACACCCAGTCGACTGTCCCTGCCATAAGAACTAACAGATTTTCGGCCAGTATATACATTTTCATTCGCAAGGGGTCTTCCTCCTACCAGAGGTTGTGAATTTGGTCTGTCACTAGCACGAGACACTCCACGAACATCCAAGTTACCGGGACTTTGCATACGAGATAGAGGATGAGCAATTTGAGGCAATGTAACGCCTCCTTTATTAGCTCCTGAACCCGGCATCATGTTCACATTGGGACGAGGTATCCCAACCTGCGACATATCTGCTGTTGTTACTCCCGGTAATAACTTATTATTAGTTCTCTCTCCCCTAAACAGGAACCACGACTTCGAACAACTATAAGAGTCCTTAGCAACGTTTGCCCGGTTACCCCGTTAGTAATTTGCGCATGTATCGATAAACTATACGGTATTATTCCCCTTGCTTTTTGTTAAGCCTTCATTGAAAATTAACCACCCGGAAAAGACTTTGTGTACACGTAATGTCTTTTATACGATTAATATAATTTATATATGTTAATTTAAAGTCAATTCATTGCCGGGTTGTATTGAGTTGGATCAAACATTCGTGGAATACACAATGTTGAATGCAGTAAATCAGTGCATACTTCTCGGACGATTCTTCGCTTAGAAATCGGAAAAAGTTTGTAGTGAAATCACTTAAGATCGCCTAATCCTTGAATATCTATTATAACAAATTATATCAATATTGGTAAAATAAATTCCCGGAGTGTCGGAATAAAGAAGAATGTAATTGCATTTACCGTCGAGTCACCGTGTATATTTTGTACACCTCATATTATTTGATTGCATGTCATGTTAATTCAATTAGACTAGACATGTTTTCCTTAATTGGGTATTCATCTAATCAAAAAGAAAGGGATTAGCCCATAATTATTACAATCTTGATTAAGACAACGTGCTTTTTTGTGTATTGTAACACAGACTGTATAAAACACACATAAAGAATTTGAAATAATGCAAAGTTAAATTCTAAAATTCTGCTTATTTCTGATTGAATTTTTGAAGAAAATTGATTTTTTATAATAGAGGTGGTCTGCTCAAAAACCTATTTTATCATCCGAGATTTATTTTTAATCAACAGCAAGTGTTTACATCCTTGAACAACTCACATTACACATGAAGAATAATTCAGACCAGCATTCTTATACAAATGGGTTAAATCCCTCCAAAAGAAAAAGATTAAATACTGCAGGAAATTAAAAACTACAAGTTTATATGTATTAACTTTGAATAAAAAATGAAATGATTTGTCTATTGTGATGTCACAGGATGTGGCAGACGAATTCTTAACCAAAGCAGTTGTTTTTCTGAATGTCCACTGAACCATAATGACAAGACTAACATTACTCAACTTTTGTTTCCTTATTAATGGATATCTACCCAATATCTTTTCATTTTCATAATTAGTTGCACATATTGGTTCATATATTATAATGAGTATGCTCCCACTAAAGATTTTGTTATTTTTTTTGCTGGGGCTCTATGCCACTTGCAACAAAACTTCAGTTCTATCTTGACAATTACCAGTCTTTGGACAGATTACAGGCAAACCTCAGCATCAAATGTACTGTTTTGTATGGTGAAAACTCAATGTATTTTATTTGTGTTAGGCCAAATCATCCGTACAGGTAAGGTTAAAATAAACGATCTAGACCACTTCGCACCACAGTCCCCAATACATGTATTATATACAGAGATAAAACAGGACTTGAAAGTTATCAAGCACATCATGAGGTTAGCATGTGGATGACCTTAACAACAAAGTAAAAGACACAGGAATATTAAATTCACATTGTGTTCTCACATCTTTATAAAGGTTTTACAAATATTTAATGCAAAAAATTAGAAAGTGTGGACAGAGTATTTTGCTGGACTTAATAATGTGCTGGACACAGTAAAGTGCTAGACACAGTAATACAAGTGGAATGGTTATAATCTTGGCCCCATTCTCACTGAAACTGGAGACAGGAAGTTGAGTTACTTTGTTGAATTTTCATAAGGGATAAATAGGAAAAACTGACATCAAAATCCAAGATGAAAAAAAAAATACCCATATCATGCAAATTGATTTTTTTACTCTTTTTATCTCAAAAATGATAAAAGAAAGAGAAAATCTGTGAACATACTGGTACTTATGAAACGTCTCATTGACACAAATTAACTGAAAAAAAACTCAAAATCAGATGAAAAATACAAATTTCGAATCTCCTGTAAAATTGCCTTTGTCACCCTTTAACCTAAAAGCTACTAATATGTTTGGAATAACTTTTGTTGCATTTTTCATAAGAACTAACTTAGAAATAAACCATCAAAATCAGAATCAATTTTCTATATTATGCAAAATTGAATTTTTCACCCAACTTGAACCCTTTTATCTGGAAAATGGTAAGAGATAGAAAGATTTTTCAAATGGATCAAAATACTAAAGGTATTGAAAGGAAAATGACATTGGTCACACCAATAACAAAGACAGGCCCATAACATAATTCAACCACAAAATGTTTGCTGTTAAAAAAAAGTCAGGATGTTATTGTGATTAATGGAATATAGATAAACAGAAATCATCATAAACCAATGATAGATTAAGCTCACATCAGCATTTGGGTCACATGAGGTAACAAATAAAGTACAGACTTGATGTCATTCTTTTTCATGTACAATAATTTGTTCTTCATCTTCTAGAGGCAAAAACAAACTAGCATAAAAGGGATAATGTTTGTTTCTCAGTTTGGTGCAACCATTGGTAAAACCTTTTCAAAAAAATCTGATCATATACATAGCTTATTAATCAGCAGCATAATAAACGTACTAGTATGTAAGACCAGAGGCTCCACGGAGCCTGTAATTGCTCACCTGGCAAACTTGGAATTATTTGGTATACTGTCTGCATGTTTGCAATTTCATATGATTGCAGAGGACTAACTGATTAACATGAACCAACCAGAACACATTGTGAGAAATATATAGGGATCATTCTTGACATGTTAAGTTTCATGTGTTGTTTTCTAAGGAACAACGAATGCACCGTAATATGATGGCACGAAAAACACAAATTTGGTTTCAGAGAAGAAGGTGTAAATGTGAAATTCCCATAGGGTTCAATGTTAAACTAAGTTTTGTCATGGCGGCCAATTTGAAT
>JARWCS010000007.1:6334938-6346372 GCA_034783895.1 Geukensia demissa | reverse complement strand
ATAAAACACATTGATGACTGTGAAATATTGTCCTCTTGGTTTTTCCTAAGAAATATACAACAGGAAGGACACTTTTTCACAGGACACTTTTTTGGCTTACACAAAGAGCTACCAAATGACTTAAATAAAAAACAGCTCATGGATGTTATGGTTTTTCAAGTAAGGGATCTAAACTTTACTAAACTCCAACTGACTTATGTTTTAGATAGTGATAATCAGTTGAATTTTTTAAAATTAATCATTAGTTACTGTCAGTTGACCATAACCAATCAATGATCAAATACATGCATATATTTGGTTATTCGGGAAATTCAAAGCTATCTCTCCAAAACAAATGACTTTGTCTTTCTCCCCAGGGTGAGCATATGTTTCATTACTTCTCAAGACCATGTTCCTACGGGACATCATTTTCGTTGTTGCCTATCTTGGTTTTTTTACAAATGATGCTTAAAGCATCTATATTGGGAGTGGTAATGAGAGTATTATGAGACTGAACCCATAAAAGGGCACAGAATGAATCAAATGATCTATTATGAATTGTTTGATTATGATTGTTGCCATAGTTTCAGGACTATAGCTAGGAACAATGAAAGACAAGCTAATTATCAAAGAGAATACATCATATCTCAACAAGAGCATAAAGTCACTACAAGGCCTGAGGCTTTTGGACACTGTGGAGCAAAAAATTAACAACTGCACAGAACATTCAGTGATGTAATCCAGAACACTTTCCAGTGTAAACTACCACCATAATCGGTGTTATAGTCCGTTATGAAATTTTGTAAGGAAATTCAACGTTTCATATACCACATTGCACGTTTTCAACTATTACAACTGAATAAATCAACAGTTATCCTTAAAATTTATGACACTTAAGGAATAATTTTTCATAAATCTATGCATATTTTGACATGATACTGCACAAAACTTTGCAGTATTCTGGGGTCAAAATCCATATTTAAATCAACTTTTTGAGGCCAAACTATGAACATTATTTGTTAGGCATTTTGAACGTAAATTTAATAAGCCCTTGACACTGAGATGTTGAAATTCATAATAGACTATGACAGGCTGAATGAGAAATAACATGCTTGTTTTGAAGAAAATTGGTTATGAAATATGTGCATGTTCAATTCTCCCTACTTTTTTTCCCCTACAAAAGGGACTGGTCAATTGCACAAATATGGTTTCTACTGATTGGATAATAAAAAATATTAACCCATGTCCTGAACTTTAAACCTTGACATTTGTTGAAAACATGTGTATCAGTAGACACAACAAATGGGCAATTATCATATACTTATTTGTGCAAGGCATGGAAATATTCATCACTGTATTTATGATAATTCAGAATACATCAAATCTTGTCTGCATAGTTATAAAGAAAGAGGGAACATGTGAAACAAAGGATTCAATTAAAATACAGGAAAGTAGTTATATGCACTTGATTTTTTAACTTCTTGTATGGTAGTACTGGCTTTCAAATTTGTTGATCCAATATTTTTCTGCAGAAATTTTGGGTTTGGGGAAGGGGGGGGGGCAAATATGTTAGTGTTCATACAAATTGCATGAACCTTTGTTTGGAAAAGTAAAGTTTTGAATTTCAAAGGTAACGTACCAGTTCTGCAGCTGGTAAATTAGCACAAATCGCCAAAATTTAATTGTCCAACCATAATGACAATTTTCTTCCAATTAATATGATAAAGTTTCAGTTTATGATATCAATTCTGTGCACTGAAGGCTAACTTTCATAAACCAATTAGGGGTCCACGTAAAGGCCAAAAAACGATGGATGGGTTCATTGTAATTTTATGAATGGAATTGCTGGTGTAAAAGCTACAAGTAGCTTATTTAGGGTTTTTGCCAAATTTTAGTTTTAAATATATCAGTAAAAGTTTTGAATAACCCATATGGTTTTTCAAATGTTAAAGTCAGAAACTATGTCTGGGGACTAAAAAACTCATCATAGTAATCAAGCAAAATGCTCAGGTAATATTTCTTAGGATTTACAAACGATAAAAACCATATGAAATTCTTGTGAAAAAGTTATTTTTCAATGTTTTTTCATATATTTATAAAACGAAGAGAATGAACTCATCAGGTTATTCTGTAAAGGATCCATATGTCTAATGTTTGAACTGGTTACTTAACAACAATACATCTATAATAGCTTTAGCCTTTAATACTGGCAGTACTGACATGTCCAAATACATCTATAATAGCTTTAGCCTTTAATACTGGCAGTACTGACATATCCAAATACATCTATAATAGCTTTAGCCTTTAATACCGGCAGTACAACATGTCCAAATACATCTATAATAGCTTTAGCCTTTAATACTGGCAGTACAACATGTCCAATACAATGTACTCTAAATAGCTAGCCCAAGGGTTTATAAATTAAATAATTATTCATTATGAATTAGCTATCTTTTGAATACTTAATCATGAATATCTAATGAAAACATGATTGTCACATTGTCACTATAGTCTGCAGCTAAATGTTCTCAAAGTAATGATTTGTTAATAGGGTGCTCCAAGTAAACAATGTCATATTTACACCTTATATATTTTTCATAAACACACCATTTATAAGGCTGATGATTGAGTTTAAGTTTTTGTTAATAATCATAGACAATGAATCTTTCATAAATATTTAATATAGCGAACTTTGTCACAATATTGTGTTTCATTTCAATTACATTATCGCCAGTATTTACTGGTATATTATAAGTGGTTATTGAGATTTAGGCAGAATGAAGACAGGATGAACAAATTATATTTACATGAAGAACTGTGGGGACCTGGATTCAAAAGGATGTACATTGTAATTGAGGACAAGCATACAATATGACATCCCCTAATACATCTTCCATTTGAAAAAAATCAACGTTTTTGGTTAAAGGATAAGGTTTGGCTTAAACTGGATTATACTGCACTTAATTGGAATATACTGAACTTTTCTTGCTTTTATAGAGATCAAGCCATCTTTGTGGATCATTGGATACCTTTAGAAATGCTTCATTTTGTGATGGCAATATGTATGCTTGAGGACACTCGCTAATCATATTAGTTTCAATCTCCTCTGGTTTTATACATATGAAAGCATTAAACATTTCTCTCTCTATTTGCTTTTCATTGTTTTATCGAATACATCTAATTGGTGTTCATAACCTCATGAACTGTATATTTCATTTGGTCCACAAATGTATATAAAAGAAAATAAAGTTTGACTGATCTTTTGGCCCCTAGCCTGTCAGATGAAGGTAAATCCAGATAATCGCTTTACATGCAGATAAACTTGGCTTTTAAATATTTGCTATAAACTTCTGTAAAACTTGGATTGTGTCTTCCCGGAATATATTCCATATTCCTTCTTTTAAATATTATTATGGAGTTTTTCTCTCGTGCTGTACAGAGGTCATAAAATGCTGCCCCATATTGAAGTTGTATGCTCTTATTTATTTTCAGATACTACATGTACCCCCTTTATCTTTTGAGGGCTTTAAATCATTCAAACCAAAGTAGAAGGATTATTTGTATGGCTTTGTTTGAAGTCTTCAAATTTATTCAAAGCAAAAAATTTAAATGCAAAATTTCATTTAAATAGAAGAATTTTTTAAACTTTACATTAATTTCATAAAGTATTCAAATGCATGTTTACATAAAACCTAAATAAAACCTACAGTGATCCAATTTGTATATATGCAAGCATTTACAAAGTCTCCAGTCCTAAATCTTCTCTTATTCAAGGCATTATAGACTTTAGGTTGAAAATGATCAAAGTAATTGTCTACAAATGTGAAAATATCTGTTTGTAACAGCACAAACAGAAACAATTTCTTAATAGAACCTGTAAAACAATGTTAAGAAAATCAAACCTAAATTGAAACAGAAATTTAAAAGGTTAAATGAATAATGTAAGGACACTTTACTAATCCCAAGATTAGAAGAAAACCAATCTTTAATTACTTATTTATGATTAAGTGTAGTTCTGACTTATAAATCCAAAGAAAAATTTGTTTGTGTTCAGAACAAATGGTTACATGATCCAAGGACTACTTTAGTTGTAAAGTAAGCTGATACTGACAAGGAAATGAGACAATGTTATACAGGTCGTCACACTGCAAGATAAATTACACTGTATGAATCGATCAATGGAGTGCCATCCATCAGTTATGCCAATCCAACACTATACACTGTATAAAATCCAGAATACTGGTGTCTGTATGTAATTGTAAACATCAGATGCTTTTGTCAGAATAAAAGGGAAATTAATTAAATGTCTTTTTCTATAGAAAAATGCATATGGATATTGCAATGTTTCTGTATTGTTCTACTTTATAGAAGTTTACAAATATGTCTCATTCATCAATAGGTTTCAAAACATTTGTTTCCATGACTGATATATTCAAATTTTAAAACACATGTAAATTGTATCCATAAAATGTTTGGCAGGTTGCTACAAGCATTAAAATACCAATTGCAACCACTTTTCTCCAATATGCTTAAAAATTACATTGGTCTTAACAATTTAGAACGGGTTGCAAATTCTCCAAATGGGGATTCAAATTTTCAAGGTGTTCAAAAACTACAACCACCTGGTGGAACAGCAATGGTCTCTGAAATTAATCATGACAAATGAAAAATGAGTGAGGTGAAAATCAGAATCAATGAGATCCATATTATTTTCCATATTATGCTGCATAAACCTTTTCGCAAAATTTGATCCCATTTATCTTGAAAACCATAGGAGATAGAAAAAATTTGTTGTTGGCCTACTACCAAAACCTATATTGAGACAAATCTAATAAGAAAATAAACCATTAAAATCAAATGAAAAATTAAATTTTCTCATCTCCTGCAAAATTGCCTTTTTTAAACACTTTGACCCCTGTTATATCAAAATTAGTAAATGCTACAATAAAATGCTAACAGTTACTTTTGTTGCATTTCCCATAAGGAATCATTTGCAAAAAATCTAAAATGAGGGAGTGGCCATTTTTCAACCCTGTATATCTCAATTAAAATGGTAAGGGATGGATCATAGCACATGTGGCTCATTAAAATGACTTAGTCATGGAGAAAACATCAAAAAATCCAATTATAAGAATTCAAAACATAGATAATTTACATTTACCAGGCAAGCATTAGAAAAAAAAACTTTATTCACCCCCCAGCGAAATGAAAATGGGTAAGGCTAGATCTCTCAAAATCAATACCAACCTTTACCTAGTAACAAAAATCAATGTCCTGAGATTTAAATAAAATCTGTATACCAAAACAAGTTATTTTGCGGAAACCCACCTGTCTACAGACACTAAGGTAGAGGACAATGACACCACCATACCATTATAGGACCAAAATTTTTAGCGCTCCTATAAAAATAAGGAAAGAAATGAAGCAGGAATGCTAGCTGTTTGCAAATATATTTCTATATTTTTGTCTTATCAAACAATAAGATTTGTATTAATGTAAGAATTTAGTGGTCAATATGAGAGTTGATCCGACTTAAAGAACATACAGAATTTCAGAATACATACCCAGCCAGTTTCTGTCTAAATATATTGCCACAAATGAAGGAGGAATGGTAAAATAATCCACAAATGAAAATATTTCTAACCAAAATAACAATTTGTCGTTGGCTGCTACAAACTGAAACGAAAAACAATAATACATGAAATGTTCATTTTTGTAAATATTTTGTTACATTTCTGTCCTTAATTCCAGTAGTACTTGATATTTTGGCATATATAAAGTGCCTTAATAATGGTCTCTTGAACAAAAAATTTGTTTACACCAAATCAAGCTGGACATTTTTTTTATTGATACCCTAGTTTTAGAAAGTTTGGTATATAATACATCAGTATTATGGATCCTGAACTAGCAGTAAGATAAAGCAAGTACTTTTTGGAGGTTTGTACACCTTGCTTTGTCTTTTCTTATTTGTGTTGTCATCGTAGACATTGTATCTACTTTAAAAGTCCAATACAAGGTTTAAAGGTTTAGTCTTTAGTTTTATTGCCCCTGATGAGGGGTAGGGTTAAGGACTCACAAACATGTTTAACTCTCTATGTGCCTTTCCTAAGCCAGGAACCTGTAGTCTAGTGAATGTTGTTATTTTGGGATTTATTTTCTTTATATTCTTTACTTTCTTTACATTGTAAGCTTAATTTTATTTGAATTGTAGTTTTGAACGGCTCTATCATTGACGATCATACCACATGTGTATATTTTATGCCACTACATTAAAAATTTATTATTCCTTTTTAGACTTCTTGCAAATGAACTGTTTGTGTTCAGCTAGGTGTTTAATTTCTAATCTACTAACAAAGAGAAATATATCCAGAACAAATAACATTATAAGCAAAGAGTTCAAATCTTTCGATGAATAGCGGTGCTAGGGGCCTTTTTGAACTTCAGTGAGGTGCAAGTTTTTACTCCATGTTGAAGGCCTCACTGTGACTTTGAGATGAAGAACAGCAATCAAAGCGATGTTCCTTTTGGTTGGAATTTGCTTGTATATATCATACCTGTTAACCTTTTGAATGCTCAAAGTGGGAGATCTCCCTCTTTTCATCTTTTCTAAGTGGGAAATTTTGTGTGACGACCTTTTTTGCAGAAAAAAAAGCTGATTTTGCTAGAAATTCAATTACATGGATAAGACAAAATTATAAAATCTATGATATCTCTTTTCTACTTATGATTTCTCTTCAAAATTTGAGCAATTGGCACAACAATAGGATTAATTATTTGTTGATTGCTTCTCAATTATTATTTTATTACATAAACATTGCATTGATTTCAATTTAATAAGCCATTTAGAACATGATTTGTGCAATATTTCTGCAAAGAGGGAGATTTGGAGGAGAAATTTGTGAAAGAGGGAGATTTGTGTCTCCCACATGGGAGACTTTCTCAAAGTTGGAGATTGCCCTAAAAAGTGGGAGTCTCCCTCCTAAAGTGGGAGGGTTAACAGGTATGTATATATGTGATTTTTGTGTCATGAATATCTACATCATATCCTTTCTTTCTATTGACATTCAACTTGATCTGTCTACATATCTATACTATTATAAAGGTTTTTGAATAGAGGTTGCAGTCAGGTAACCTTAATAATGGCATAAATAATTTCAACCTTGTTGAAGGTCTTGTGAAACCCTTCAGATTTGTAAATCACCTCTGTTTTTCTGATAGTTTGTCTGACATTTACCCCATATCTTCTCATTTTCATATTTAACATGTTGCCACTGGAAGTGACAGTTTTACCATCTTGAGGTGTACCAATCATAACCCAGCTCTCAAGGGTCAAATTAAGATTGCACGAATGAAATTTTTTATTTTCATGTTTTATGGATTATTAAAATTAATGCTGCAAAACCTGACAAGAACTAGGTAATATTCATTCATTAGAAGATTTGTAACCATAATAGTTCTTGTGGGAGATTTGTGTAGAATACTAATATGTGCAGATATATGGTCATAATCAGAGTTGTTCATCATGTACCAGGCAACCCAGATTAGAAGTATTGGGGCTTACCATCGTCTTGTGCAATCTTTCATCAAATATTTATATAAAGATAATGGTTCTGTCATGCATTTACATCTCGAAGGATATACTAGACATAGACAAGTTTTTATTGGAAATTCTTAATATTGTGTTATTTTGGTTTTTTTTACTTTATATGTTGGCATCAACATGATAAAATTAAGTCCAATGAAAAGATATCTAAATTTTCCATATTTATTTAACATTGGTAATTTTGTATTTTGACAGGGAAAATGAATGTATATGTACTCATTCATTCATTCCACCATTCACTGGTACCCACTTAAAGTTAACAAATTGTGATATTGTAATTAAGGGAACAACAATTTAACGTTAAAGGGGGGAGTATTTTTTTTCTCAGACATTTTTTTTGCACATAGCACAAAATTTTTTCAAAATTTTACATTTTACTATATGGGGGAAACTGGCTTCAGAATATTTTTGGTACCCTTGAGTTAAATGGTCATTCCCTAATTCATGTTCTAGAAATCTGTAATGTATTGCTTTGTAAAAAGGTCATCAGATTCAGTGGGATACACAGGAAACAAACAGAACACACACTATACAAACTCATTATCACAGAGAGGATGCCAAATTATTCTGTTTGTCTTATACATGTACATGTGCCATGATATTTGTACCTTTTAATTTCTTAAGACAAAGCCTGAAGTAACAAGATGCTATATTATTTATATAATTTGTACTCATGGTTGATCTCACTTACAGTTCAAAGCACAATCAGTGCTTAATCTGGCCAAAGACATAGATCAATTTTCAAAGTTTGAAGACATTAGCTAACACATTAAATTGATTAAAGAAATCATACAATATTTGAGGACTCTAAAAATTAGTGCTGACTTACTGGATGCACAGATACAAAATCAATATTTTCAAACTATAAGTCATCCATTCATAAAAGCCTAAAGACACTGATATTCATTGTTTGTTTAATTCATATGATTTTTTCAACCATTCTATTTTTAATTTTATAACTGAGCAGGTAATTAGAAGAGATTTGATTTTAAAAATTCATAAACACAAACAGACAATAAAAACTTCCACAACTCTTAGTGGTAAATAGAAAAACAAAATAACCAAAGTGAAGTAATTAATGAGTCTGGAACAAATAGGGTCAAGGACAAGTTTCTGTTGTGGTTGAACGTTTGCAGGTCAATTTTAAATTTTTATACTGGCCAGAAATAAAACTGAGTAACTGAGCAAACTCTAAACTGAACCTACTGAATTTTTAATTATATCAGCTTTTGTAAACATTACTAAATGGTATCGGTCCACCTCAGCAAATTTGTGAACCTGAAAATTGTATAAATGCTGCTCATTTCTGAAATGCATTCATTGATTTAAGCACTGGTCTCCTTGTGAATATCCAAATATATTCTTTTGGGGCAAGTGAAACTTTTTTCTAATTGGTAAAACAAAGTATATAACATTGTCATAAGCTTACTGCTAATTCAGAAATAACTGCCTTTTTCTAAACATTCAAAAATGCAACAGGATTCGAATATCATTGGAATCACATTTTTTTATCATTATTCTGTATCTGCTATAATGATGTCTTATGGAATCACAAATAAAGTTTTGCACTGTCACTTGCAGCAAAAGATTTGCATTGACAAATGCATACAATACTTCCTCAACTTACAGTTACTTTAATAAATAAATAATTGAATTTTTGACCAGCAACTGTTTTTTTTTAAATTATCAAAGACCAATGTCATTTAACAAAATGTGCAGTTTACATAAATAAGTGAAAGCTAAATGAAAACCACTGTAATCTGATTTTCCTTTATTTTTTGGTTACCTTTTTAGGGTACTGAGCTGAAAAATTTGAAGCAGACCAACATGGTAAAGATTTACTACAGACAAATAGTATATCGCAATGTATTTCTCAAAAAGACATTTGAGGAAATATATAAAAATTCTAGATCAAGAATTTTGATCAAAAGAACCTACATAATATAAAACCAATGAAAAATCAAAACAGAAAATTATTTAAATATGGAGTTTCTCAAATACTATAGAAAATGAATGGAGTTTCTGTTTAAATGGTGAAAGGACAACAATGCTGTGTATGGAAGACGTGATGAGATCAATGCCTGTATGGACAACAATGCTGTGATCCATTCCTGCATGAGCGACAGTGCTGTAACCCATGCGTCTATGGACAAGAGAAATCTGTTTTCCTGCCAAATTTTCAAATGAAGACATCTCAAAATCAACATGCTTACACCCATTATTTACTTATGCTTATTTTGTTTCCATAAAAAAGAAATAATAAAACTAATATAATTATTAATGAGTTTATATAAAAGTATGAGATGTGGCATGATTGTCCATGAGGCAGCCACCCACCAAATGACAGTAGAATTTAAATTTCTACAAGTCCCATTACGGCCTTTAACAATGAACCGAGTCCATACCATAACAGAAGCTGTAAAAGGCCACAAAATACAAAATGTGAAACTATACATAAAACACAACAATCGACCTAATCTATTGCAAAAATGGTGAACATATAACAATAAATGACTAATCAAACAAGGACAACCACTGGACTACAGGTTCCTGGCTTGGGATAGGCACATTAGTATGTGTTGGGGTTGTTTTTGTAGTATGTATAATGTTTTTGAAAATGAGAAGAAAACATCCTTCAAGGTGTGGATGGTATCTTTATATATATTCCATATCCTATTATGGTATTTTTCTCCTGTGCTGTGTGGAGGTCATTAAAAGCTTCTTAGTGCTCGAGTTGTATGCTTGTATTTATTTTGGGCTACTGTAATGTATGTTGGAAAGATACAATTTACATCTTTACAACATTATATTTTGTAAAATTCCCTGGTTGTTCCCTTGATAGTGTAATCAGAAATTTATAAAGTTTGACTGATCTTCCTATTTTTGGCCCCTAGTCTGTCTGATGAGGGTAAATCCAGAAAAGCACTTTACACTCAGTTAAATTTGGTTTTTGAATATTTGTTTGAAACACATGTAAGGTGTGGATCATGTCTTTATGGCATATATTCTATATTCTTTCTTTTAAATATTCAAAACTAGTTTACTGGGTATACATTAACTGAAGCCTTAAATGGATCAGGCGACAAACAGAAGATATTTTGTTGATTAATGTCATAAAAACAGAAAATGTCTTATGTCATTAAAACCAAATCATTACTAACACATCACCACCAAGATCTGTAATAAAGGCTAGGACAATTTTTCTACTGGTATTGATGTTTTGGAAAAAGTGGAATGAAAGAAATCCTATTGAGACTTGATTCTAATCTCCACGACAAAATCATTATATAGGTAATTTATTCTGAATACTCACTCTGATAAAAAAATATATCATGAAAAATACATTGAAAGCCAAATCGACTTGCTGAGAAGGACTGTCTGCCCATGGATCACAGTTCTCTACTGCTGACCTGCAAATATACATGTTATATCTTGTATATCGTTACTTACTTACTTCTTAGAGGGTGGTACAGGGTTATTTTCGTGCTGTTTATTTCAGGTATTGTCGTGCTAGAGGATCATTACATGTCGTGGTTCATGTGTCTTGATCTGAATGCATTGTGAAAAGTAAATTATAATTTTTTGTTCCTCGTGAAATGACATTTTATTTCTCTTAAGTCCATGTGCCTACCCCACTGTACCACCCTCTTCTTAGTACCTGTATTGATTAATTTTTCTACAAAACCATTAAAAACATCAGCTTGATTTCATTTCCAAACAAACTTTTCTTTACTTTGTGTTTAAACAGGTATAACAAGGTAGACTTAGGTTCTTATGTAAGCCAAAAAAGTGTCCTGTGAAAAAGTGTCCTTCCTGTTATATATTTCTTAGGAAAAACCAAGAGGACAATAT
>JARWCS010000007.1:6320347-6334591 GCA_034783895.1 Geukensia demissa | reverse complement strand
GTCCTATCAAGTTGATAACTTGGAGTTCTGATTCTGGACTCATCAAATAAACAAGATACAAGTTAAGTTTCAAATGTTACCATGGATCCCACCCCAAACAATTTTAGAAAAGAAAGAAAGTTTAAAATTTATATTAAAGGAAAAAATACTACATGTACTATTTAAATGCATTCATCTTTATTCTTTATATGGAGCTCATTTGAAAACTTTCTTCATAGAGGACTCCTTGTACAACCTCTTCAAATTTCACACCCATAAAACCCTAAAACCAATACAAAAAGGGACACAGTTTTGGTGTTATATGAATATTGATTATTGATACATGCATACTGGTGTAGTCTTAATGCATATAAACATGTTTATATCGATGCATTGAACAGACTGATATCAACTGCATTTTGAGTTAAACAAGAACTTCCACCAATTAAACTCATAACCGACAAGTTGCTTTTAATTCATTTTAATTGCAATCGACTTCAATCTTCAAAACTGCCAGCAATCTATTCATTATTCATGTTGTAATTTTATACAAAATGCAGCAAACTATTGAAAAATACAATAAAAACGGATCTAAAAGCAAAAATCAATTTTGAAATTGAACTTAACTATACATTATAGATAAAACCTTTTGTCAAGTGCCATAGACACAAGGAGAAACATAGTAACTAATATTTCAATGTTCTGAATGGCTGCTAGTTTAAAACAGAGAAGGAAACCCTTAGCAACAAATCATGCGTTTATTGATAATAAATTTTTCAAAATGGTTACAGTTGGGTAAAAAATAGAGGTGTGCTTAAAATAACACACTTGAAAATAGGGTAAATACAATCACTGATATTTTATCAATACCACTGCAAATAAATGCTGATTTTTATTTATGGTTTATAGTTATTGATTTTAGTTAACTAAATACATTATTGAAATAAACTTCAATTTCCAATTCTACATAAAATACATACAGTCTTAATGATTCCCAAAAAAAAAACGATTTTATTGAAAATTAAGTGCTATTATCATGTTCTCTTAGCAAAAGAAAAAACATTTTAAAGATAATACACAAGAAGTTAAGTTTTACTTTGCTAAAAATAAAATATTAAAAAGGAGATTTTAAAAAATATATTTTTCATCAGTTATAGAATTATTGTCTGAAAATCATACCACTGAAATGTATCATTTGGGAACAGGTGAGGACAAGACTGCTTTTATTTAATTTGGCTTCCGAGCTAAACAAATAAATGTATAAGAGTAAGTTTAGCTGGTGTGTTTGTTGTACTTACGTAGTGGCATCAATGAAGTAAATAATAAGAGAAGCTATACTCAGGAGAAAAACCAAACCAACCTGAAAATAAAATGTTGTAAAAATAAAATGAAATAAAATAGCCAGATTCATGTATCCTAAATTGGTTTATATCTATGTACCATATTTGTTCTGATTTAAACCCCCTTCTAATTAATGGCCCTAGGGCTAAATAGAAATGATATATTCTGACCTCTAGAATTAGACATTATTTGAAACTGAGCTTGAACCTGGGGACTTCACAACGGGTGATGTGCGCACCTTTCCAGAGCACTAATCCCACTCCTGTTTTGTAAAGGAGTTTGTGGATTCCAAGCTTTTGTCCCTTTTGTTTTTGTTTTATCTTTAAGTTTGTTTCAAATTTGTCTTAGTCTCTTTGAACTATGCACTATTGATCTCTCACATGGGTATTCTACACTGGACTAAACAATTTCTCATTTTTAAAACAAAATATTAAATTTGTTCATAATCAACTCTATCCTTGCATGTATTTACATGTTCTTATATAGGTCATCTTACATAGGACATATTCACATCTGTCACTATATATGAAATTTATTCCTATTTGACATGTTTAAAGAATAGATTTGTATATGAGATAACGTGACCAGAATGTAAGGGCTTGTTTCATCACATGCTAGAAATTTGTAACTGTAGTTAAGAAATTGTCTAGCAGTCTATACTCTCTTATAATATAAAGGTGTGTATTTGTCATAAATACTTTTTAACTGATGAAAAAAACTCTAAGTTAATATCCTAATATGCAAACTTCTACCTTAAATAAGCTTAATAAAAAAACATTGGCCTTCAACCCAGCCAACTGAATCAAACCCCTCAGTCATGAGAAAAATCTTACTGTACTGCAAGACTGAATAGGGGCAAGATCATGACATTTTCAGGGTTCACAGAATGGCAAGAGCAACAATATATGTTGTTTGATTAAACATCTGGTTGTATGAAATAATGGGAGATACTGTACATGTTTAGTCTATGCTACATGAACTGTATGGAAGAATATTTAACTATTAAACTCTTCTGTAACCCCAGTGCTTTTAAATGAAAATTGCTTGTAGTCAAGTCATTTGTAATGATATGTTAAAACAACAACATTTTAACTAATAAGACCTTGCAACTGATGTTTAGTAGAAGCTGGTGTTGAAGGTAACTTGCCAAGGAGTCACTTAAGCAGATTTTTTTACGGAAATCACTGATGGTGTAAAAACTGAATATATGAAGCAGGTGATAAATGTTTATTTCAATTTGTTTCCTTAGGAAACAATCATATACCTGTTTCCTCTGGAAACAAACAATCAGATGTTTCCCAAGGAAACCTTCATATTCATATCATTTAAAACAAAAAATATGCAATAATCATTTATAAAGTTTCCTGAGGAAATTTTATAAAAAATAATATATATTTATATCATTTAAAAACAGTTTCCTGAGGAAACATTTGTTAATATATAAACATATGGTTCAATGTTTCCTTAGGAAACTATTTATACATGATTATATAAGTATATATTGTTCACACTAAATTTTTATGATGTTTCCAAAGCAAACATTGAGTTTCTGTATTAACTATTGTTTCCTATTTTTTAGTGTTCCCACAGACATTGCAACAATTTAAATATAAATGTTTCCTTATGAAACATTCAGTTGTATGTTTGGTTGTAGCCCAAAATGTCTAAAGGTAAATTTTTAACCCGATTAAATATATTTCAATTTTTTTCCCAGATTTTCTATTTTTTGTACAATTCATATATTTGTGTTTTGTTTTTGACATTATTTGTTTGGTAAAATAATATCTGTATCATGTCTATTTTCTATTTTATATGTGTTTTCTGGTGTTAGACTTTTTTCATCATTTTTTCCTTGGTGCAACCTTAATATCTTATACCAATACATCTTTTCTAGTTATTTTCACTAGTAAGAAGCCAATATTTTGAGTAATTCATGAAGTTATGAAGATCTTACTGATACAACCTGGAACTTTGCATTTGAGTGAATAATTAATTGTTCTTTTAGCTATTAATTGTATTAATTGTAGAAATCTCAAACAATCTTCTAACTGCATTGAATTTATAACTTTGATTTGAAAGACTATTTTTTTTTTCAACAATTGTGTCCAATTCAACACTTGAATATTTGTTTGCAAACCAATATCCCCATTGTCCATGTTGTCGGACATGTTTAATTATATTGAAAAATAAAAGGTGTCAGTTAGGAAAACCAACCTAAAAAACTTATAAAACTAAAAAATTGTAATGTTGTTTGGCTAAAATGACAAAAAATAATAATAAAAAGTCATATTTTCGATAAACATTGCATTTTGTTTTTTTAATTACTATTTTTTTTATCTTTTTTAGACATTTTGGGAATAAAACTGGTTTTTTTTTTTTATTAGACATTCTGGGCACAATTTCATTAGACATTTTGGGAATATGAATGTCAGGAATTGTGGTCATATCTTTGTCTTTCTGTTAATATTTTGTTACATCAGGGTCATATGATAATTGTATTATATGTCTCTGGTTAGATGTACTGACTTTTTAATAATATTCAGGTAAGAGCAGTTACCCGATTTTTTATTTTGGACGATTTAGTGCATTCACAAGTACGGTAGAGGTATTAGGAGACCTCTAGATTTGTTAATTCCCACTGGGACTACTTTTCTCGAGGTTGGCATGCAGTCTCTCTGACATCTACCCTTTATCTCTATTTTAATATGGTGCATATAAATGCAAACCGAAAACTTTAAAAGTAACATCCTGCACGGTGAAGAAAATGTTCTGTGCAATTTGCGTAACGATTAAGATGCAGATCTTGGAGTAATATACTATATTACTCCTAGTGTAGATTAAATGAATTTTAAAATGATATGAATAAATATTAAGGTTCATACGTGCAGCAACACATTATTTTCACTTCTTCGCGACTGGGATGTATAGTCCCTGTTCGCGAACGCTGATTTACAGTAGGCAATCTAGAATATTGCGCTTGTGTGAAGGAGGCCCTAGGTCGGAGATGAAAACCAAAATTCATTATTTAAGCGAATCTTACTCAGAAAAATTAAAGAAACGTGGCTTCCGATATGTTAAATTGTAGCAATTATATGCAAATCCGTTGCTTAGTTAAAAATTCGTCAAATATATATCCCGAAACTTTGACCGCTTTGAGGGATCACAAGCAATATCAGAAAGTGGGGTTCTAGTGCTATTTGCCACATGTTTGTGTACAGTACCGAGGAATTTTAAAGGGATTGAAATGGCTGGGGCCGCCTAATAAGGTTCCTTTATTATACAACAGGTAACAAGCCATGGAGGCGCTGGTTCTTTCGTTTAAAATGTATATAAAATGCAGTATTATATTTCGTTTTATTTCACATTTATTTATGCAATGCTTTAAGTATAATAGTTCAAAATCTTTTTACAGTGACGGATTATTAAAAAGAAGAAAATATATATGAAAATCGTACTGTTTTTCCTTTGATTGGAGGGAAAAAAGTCCGATTTTTTACACACTACGCCCCCTTACTCTGACCCCCTGATTAAACCAGTCTTTTTAAATCTGTGCTAACACTTAAAATTAGCAATTTACTTCTCATATGACATATTTTTGATTTAAGGTGGAGAACACAGAATTCAGATAATTATTTGCTACATTTTCGATTGACAACAGCCTGTAATTATTATATATATAGAATGGAATTCTTACATAAGTAATTATCAATTAGTTATTCTGTTCTTCAGTGAGCACATATGTTATTTACTATTCAATCATCGCCAGCAATACTGAAATGTTTCTCTGCATAAAAAGGCTGATTTTTTGCCAATTTCTCCCACAAAAATAATGCACCCACTACAAACACACAATTTTTCCTTCGTTTGTTGTAACAACACAATATGATTCAAGTTATAAGACGTCACGGTAAAATGTTCAGAGTCAGAGCCATGAAAAATATACTTATAAAATAAAAGTTAGGAAAAACTTAATTAACAAAACCTTACCAATATTCTTCCTGTCATAGTTTGACCTGATATAAGTTCTCCAGCCCAATCCTTTGCCTCGGTCATCCATCCTATTTCAGGGTCTGGGCTTTTTAAAAAGATGGTACCACCACCAGCTGTGGACCCCTTTCCAGGTGTTGGGAGGGGTCCTGCATGATTTGCGACTTTTGCCTGGGGTATGTTTTTCCTCTTGTGACAACATATCCACAAAATAAAGCGATAGACAGCGATTACAAAAAATCCAGCGCAAAATGTAACAAGACTGGATAATAGGAAAATGTACCACTTTCTTTCTGAGAGGCATGGGTCTGTCGTCGTAGCGTTTGCCATTTTGTGAACTTGAATCGTTTAACTACTTAATCACATTAGAATTGATTTAATTCCTTCATCAATAATTGAAATATTAGCACCAAAATATCCGTCGGTCAAATGATTTTATCCTATATAAAAAAATCTCAGAATTTGAAATATGAAACACCTCCGGATGACAATTTGTGTATATTGTAGATGAGCGTTAGTGCCTGTAGCGATCAGTTGTTAGATCATGGTGATGATGGTTCTTCATTGTAACCCATTTACATTGGTTGTTTCCATGTCATCCGTCTCACGAGGGTGATGACAAAATACCCCATTATTAAAACATGCTCAGATCATATATTCCTTTTCTCAGTTTCACTTTACCGTATTTTCACACAACAACGGCAGATATAAATATTAAAAGCTTGTTACTAAAGTCGATTATTTATCTCAACGAAGCAGAGCGCTAGTTATCGATCAACTTCGATTTTCTTGACATTTTCCACACCATTTTCAGCTTCACCAAACGACACAGAAGTAAATATATCGGTGTTTACAATATCCAATATAGTACAATTATCTCTCTATTATTGGGTATATTATATTCGTGTTCACTAAAAACGATTTGGTCGATTGATTATTAAAGGGAAGTATTGAAAATCAAAACTTTATTTGTTTTGTTCGCGAAATAGTACACTCACTACCAAGTCAAAATGCATTACAGTCAGCTATCGATACAATGACCGGTGGGTTTAATAGAGATTAATTAATCAGCTTATTACAATGAATGTATAATATAACAGCTTTTCTGAATTAAACAATTTGAAGTATTGGCACATTCGAATTATAGTATTCAAACACTGATTTTAATATAGATTGACCGAGTACCAACAACATACTGTCCCTGGCTCTTCATTTTTTCAGTTTCATATTTCATGAAAGATCAATGACGACATTTCCAAATTTGAGTTCACTAATGTTTTTAAAATCATGAGCAGTCAAGTATTATTCAAATGATTTCTGATATATTTTTCACTGTCCGAAATTCAACGTAAAGAGGTAATTGGAAAGTACTTTATCTTGAGAAAAATTGAAAACAGTTGGATGAGATGCAGCAAAAAACAGCGAATTTACAAAATTTTCTAAAGGGGTGCTGTGAGGTGTTACAACATTGAGTTCGGAGTTAGAGAATCTTACACAGCAAAGAGAATCTTACAGAGCGAAGAGAATCTTACAAAGCGGAATAGACGATTAAAATATTTTTCTCCGCAAATTTTTGTAAATTTAGCAAGAAAATTACTCCTCCAGATTTTTGGAATACCAATGACTTCTCGCGTTCTTCAATTTAAATCAGTAATTCCGGACGTTTTATTCATTTCTAATCATTTTGTAAACTGCATATAGAGCATAAGTTAATTATTGAGAATTCTAACATTCTTAAATATAGTCATTGATACTTGTATTGTTTATAATCGAGATAGTTAAACAATCAATTTCGAGTCTTAGCTCTAATGCTAAAACTTTCTCGATTGTAAAAAATACGATTATAAATGGTCAATAATGTTAGATTCTCTACTTTAAAAACATTTTGTTTATAATGTTTGACACAGACCGGGCATGGCTAGAAACAAGCGCCTGTGGTTTGCCCCCTTCAAAATCAGTCCCCGCCTATGCTGTAGTATCCTTGATTTCAAATCTAATGGGATCAACATAGTCACAAAATTTAGGATTATTCAGTGAAAGTACATCATCTTAATTGGGGGACATGGCCCCAGAGATCGCGCCAGCTTCCTCTTTTTTTCTGCAGAAGGTTCTGTATGAAGTCTGCTTCATACTTATAACGGGACATATGGGCGGGAAAGGGGTACGCAGTTGGTTTTACATCATAATGTCGATAGTCTGCTGAAGAGAACGACAGCACAACGTTACATAATTTTGTCAGTTAAGAAGTCAAGCACTCTGCATATGTCATCTTCAGGGCTTCTTTAAAAGCAATTCCTAGAACAAAATATTTGTACCTGCGATTGCTATTTTTCAACAAAGACATTAACCAAATCTTAAAATTTGGATTATTTCAGATTATAATAGGAAATGGTAGTCTTTATGGTGGAGAAATCAAATGTTTTAATGATGTTCCAAAATGGGAGAGACCTTGATTTAATGTATTCTACTTATAATGCTTCTTCAGTGATCATTTATTAAGTTGGGAACAACAGTTCTTTGCAGGACCCTGTGACGAACACGTAGGACAACTAATTCGGTACTCCAAATGTCGCACTCGTCACCCACAATCATAAAGCGTAGCAGGTGGTACTAACCTGTCGATCAGAGACAAGTGCAATTCCATACTCTTTCTGTGTGGATCAAAAGATTTATTGCTTTTATCGTGACCTTTCTCGTCCCTACTGTTGCTATACTATCAGCATAACTGCCCGTCGAAATATATTTCGTGAGGGGTATACTATTTCACTGCAAGCAATCTCTTAGCCATCACGTCCGCGCAGATTTAAGGACAGTGTTTATAACCAGAATCTTCAGTCTATAAGCTCTGTCAACTGTTGGTCTTTTTGTTGTGGTCAATACGCCCATTCATCATACTTCAGTTGCTGCTGCACTAGAACATTTCCACGAGCCTACTTTCAGAAGTCTCCATACGTTTGGAAATTGACGCCGTCAAAAACACGGCCTGTATTCATTTTGTTCATTTTGGCGTGTGTTAATTGATTTTGTCAGTGTCTGGAAATTTTACCATGTTTGACTAATGTAGTTCTAACTTGGACTTCCAATGTTTTGGCTCCTACAAAGTAGCATACCTGATAAAGGTTAATCCAGAAAAGCGCTTTGTATACGCAGATACATTGTTAAACATTTAAATAAGGAATGGATTGCCGGCTTTCCGGCATTTATTCCATATCCTATTCTCAGACGTTTACAGTCATGCACACTTGCATGTGTGTGAAGTGAGGAAGGTGTACGTACAAGAGCCTAATTTAAGATAAACAGAGAAGCAAAAACAGAGCCAGAATAGAAGCTTTAAGGCATTCCAAGCACGTCCACGGGTTAAAGAACACTTTACCTAGTAAAACCAGACTCTTAATGAGTAACAAAGCGAGGTCAAGAAACAAGATACAGAGAAGAAGAGAGTGCATGGAACAGATTGTGTATGAAGCAAGAGTAAAAGTTTTCCTCCACACAAAGATAATAACGGCATGTTGCCGAGATATAAACTTCTAAGCACAAGTGAAAACGTAATCTATGTTTGCGGGCATTAGTACCGGCAACAGGATGACGGTCAAATTGCAACAGCGGTGAGTGTGTAGGGATCGGGATAACCATGAGCATAGACCCTTAGACAGCAGGCTTCGAGCAACAGAGCAGCAAGTGTAACAAGAGAAATAAGTCTCGAGCACCACACAATTTGTGTATACGACGAACGCACCAATAACAAATCGTTGAAAAGCAGCAGCAAGTATGTGCAAGAAAACAGAAGAGTGTGTAAAAAAGGGAATATAATCATCAAGAATTAGAACAATATTGACACTGAAACAGACTTCCGGGGTCTTTTACAGCTTCCGTTATGGTATGGACTCTGGTTCATTGTTGAAGGCCATAATGAGACCTGTTGAGGTTTAAATTCTACTGTCTTTTTGTTGGTGACTGTCTCATGCACAATCATGCCACATCTCCTATTTTTATATTTGAAGAGCAACACAACCACAAGAGCAGTACAGCCAAGAGCCGCGAGAGCAAACACAAATGAAAATTCGTGTTGGTCAAACTGGTTCTATAGGGCAGCAGTAAAACCACGGTGTGCACTAATGTAATGAGACTAAGTCACAGTAACAGCCAGGCACAAAGAGAGGAAGAAGTAGATCACATGTCATTTTATCTTCCCTTGAAATTTCAACCAAACAGAATTTTTTTCATCCTTCAATCTGCTGGATTTGAAAACTACATCAGTGTCCTTATAAGCAACGTTCTGTTACAGATTCTGTCGAATGCTCCATAAAACCTCTTTCCACGTTACTGAAAACTAGTTTATCAAAGTAAAAACAGGCACCAGTCAAATGTAGATTCTAAACAAAAATCAACAAAACAAGACTAAAGATGACATGTGCATGAATCTTTTTTGTTATGTTTTGTGGACGTGTGTTTTAAAAGACTATCTCGGTATTACACTGGGAACAAACTATGCGTCTGTTCTCACCAATTGTACCTCTATTCGTATAAAGCAGACTTCATTCGTAAGAAGAGAACTTCATACAGAGCATTTTGCAGTGTGAAAGCTGACTCGGTCATTTGGTTTCACATTTCACTATAGTCGTCTAAGGACGTTTTAAACATTTCGATCATAGAAGTTGCAATTTTCAATTTACATATGGAGTAGATATCTCCATTAATAGGACACTCCAATGCTTGTGCTTATGTAGGGTTGCTGCTGACGGGAAAACTATGCGGCCAAGGATTATTGGTAGACAGATTAAAGTCATCACTTCGGAATTTTTTGGGTCGCCATCATGGCTTGGTTGGCCATTAAGAAATTCAAAAACGTCATCGGATATCTTCCCACTGTTGTAACTTTCAATTTCTTTCCAATACTGGTTGCTACTACTACCGGTTTTGACTCCCGGGTGAACAATGGGTGTTACTTATGGAGCAAGGGCAGCTTACTCTTCCATAGCACCTGAGCTAGCTCTCGTTATCAAAGGGGTTATCTTATTCAACTTTTATTTTCATAAGAATTGTTTTATGTAAAGATACTTGTCTTTCGTTTTATTCTATTGCTGGTCTTCTGTTAAAATTATTATATACCGCTAATAATTTTTTCTTCGAGTTTTTTCGTTTAAACCATTTTTTTCGAATGACAGTGCAAATGTTCAAGCTAACAGTGCATCTTATTATCTCCATCTTATTTTTTATAGTCTGCGTAAACACGCATTTGTCTCTTTCATCTGGAATACTTCCAAAACTTAACAAAGAATAAGTGTGAATAGTTGCCCAAATAATAGAGATAAGTTCTTTTTATCGACTTTTAAGAGTTAAATCCCATACAATTTTTATCTTGTTTTTATACCACTGTCCCAAGTTAGGTGAGCGACGGGTGGTTAAAAATATGTTTAACCCAAAGTAAGGTGAGAGTTGGGCAATTAAAACATGTTTAACTCGGTAAATATTTTATGTGCCTATACCAAGCACCTGTAGTGCATTTAATGTCATTACTTTGAGTTTTACTCTTGCTTGTTTTACACTGAAGCTTAATTGGCAGATTATAACTATACAAAAAACGCCATTAAAATCATTTGAAGATCATAAAACTTATCTTATTGACACATATAATTTACATCAGAATCTTAAAACATAATTAAATGAAATTCAGGCAATTCTTTTTAGTTTTTCTATTTTGCCAACAATCTATTTGATAAAAGAGAGAAATGCAAGGCACAGTTTTTAAGAACTGGTTTCGTTCCTCGCGTAAATCTAGTAACTAAAGGCAAAAACGTAACGAGAAATTATACAGTGCACAATCCAGAAAACGTGTGGATTGTGTCTTTCTGGCATATACTCCAGATTCTTTCTTTTAAATATTATGTAGGCATAGAGCTTTGTTTTTTTTCCGTTTTTTTCTTCTTACTACACTGTCTTGTAGGTTTCAAATCTTTAACTTAATAAAACAAATAAAAACAATATAGCACACACGATCAATACGACTACTGGTTACTTTTTTAAACCATTATCATAAATCATATCTTTGGTAATATAATGTTTTAACAGCTTTGCAGAATTTTCACTTTGCTGAAGTAGAAACTGTATTACAATGGGCCCCATAATGTTTATGGTTCTGAACAAGAGTTCTATAAACAATGAATTTATTTTACTTTTTCATTGTGGTAAGCCCTTGTAACCTTTACCTAATAAATAAAGTTCTGCAGAGTCTGATCGGCTTGCAGGTGGTTTTACAGCTTTTACATCAACAAATAGTTTTTTCATTGCATTTTCTAACAAACATTGTTTTCCGCCCATCCATATTTTGCACAAAACACTCCCTCCATGGTCCAGCACTACTGTTGAAAATCGGACAACGGAAGAGCAAAGTTCGATAATTTTATCGTGATCTAGCGATTTCACACCTGAGGCGGCAGGTGCCATATCACTCAAAACTAGATCTGCCTTTTGATTTCCAAGTTTTTCTAGTATTCTAGCCTGAGTATCGTGAGACGTAAAATCACACTGGTGAAATAAAGTGGCACCTTCTACTGGCATAACATGCTGCAGGTCAATCCCAATAACAATACCCCTCGGCAATTTTGTGTCTGAAAATACAATTTGGGTCATCCTTAGAAAAAACAATGTCCATGATACACTGCAAGATATACACAAATACATATAATCATTGATGACTAATGCTTCACTACTTCTATACTCTTTTTATTTTAAAGACCATTTTATTGAAATTAATTCTCGAGACTGACTTTGGATTAAGAAGTCTTTTCTCGACTGGCTCTTATCTGGAACAGCCCTTTAACTGAGATGTAACAGGGTCTCCCAAAGTAGGAAAAATTGAAAGATGTAGTTTTCATAAATTTTACAACTTATCCCTTTTTATTGGAATCAAAATAATTCTTTTTCAAAATTTTGGCATGTCCAGAGCTTATCAATGTGCCAAACGTGGGTCTCCAGACAACATGGACAACAACTATTTGCACGAAGAAGACTGTATCTTGCAATACAGTTCTCCTGTTGTTTTATATCTATCTTCTGGTACGCTCTGTCAACTTCTGAAGTCAGCGAAAAATTGTGTTTACGGGTATATAAATTCCATTACAGTCTGTCCTACATTTCATTCTGTGCCAGTGATTTCAAAGTGTAATAGCTGCTCATAAATGACATAAATGTAGTTGATTACTGGACATGTTCATATTTCTATGCCAAATATATTTTAGTATTTTTATTTTCATTTTTTTCTATAACAATTATTAAATCAGTGTGTTGTTTATGTAAATTTGTTATATTGTCATCTAATCACATGCTTATGCCTTCAGAGGCTATGTAGTCGGGTATAATAAATCTTAATGACTTATTTCTGATGGGGGTGACATTCTTACTGTATGACTTTCGTATGTCAATTTGGTATTTTTGAATTCTACACGTATTTATAAAGTTGTTAGTTTATGTAGAACGTTGAATGGCGTTTTGATCATTATGTGTATCTATGCCTCTTATTGGCTGCATGGGAATATTATACAGATATTATTTGACAAGACCAAATCAACTTAAACATGTACATGTATATATGAAAATGAAAAGATATGGTTAATATGGGGTAGTTAAGTGGGATCCTAACCCTCTCCCAACAAATAGGCTTACCGTTCCCATCTGAATTTATTTTCTGCACTATTACTTGAGTCCACGACCCTGGAGCACACCCACAATCAATAACGACTTGTCCAGGCTTGAGTAACTTATGTTTTGCATCAATTTCTATCAATTTAAATGCACTTCTGCACCTCCAGTCTTCTTCGCGTGCCTTTTTGACATAAGGGTCCCTTGACTGTCTTTGTGTCCACATGTTGGAACTATGATTTTTGCTGTACTTTCGAATGAATATTAGAATACAGCGCATTCTTGCTCAACCGTGCATTTGTTTACAGTGGAAAACCAAATTGGTAAAGCACGTGGATTTGTTTACACCAGAAGTTCCCTTACAAATAACCTAAATTAAATATACAGTCCCGTAAATGTGATGGCAAATCTACGCTTGGACCAGGGACGTATATTTAGTTATATACATCCCTGCTTGGACGAAGGAATAAATTGTGTGGTCATTTTTTGGCTGTTCATGTACATCAGAGACATATAATATCTCTGTGTACATGTTGTGTAGTTTAATAATCATTGATATTTTTACACTATTTCCTATAGTTCTGTCGAAAACGTGACTGGGAAAATTAGAAACATCTAGTTAACCCCCTAATGAATGATGGACACATATCCACACCATAAGGCAAGCTGTACAAGGTCCCAAATAAATAAAGTGATGATCATTCAAATGTAACATTTTTCTGTCCTATAATATACAACGTTTAAATATAGAAACAATTATAGGTTCTTGCCATTGGACAAGTACATAAAGTAGGTTACGCCTATCGCAAATTTCCCCTGCCTTTACGTGGACGATTTTCAACTTGTCTGTTTTGCCTGTGTATGCAGCGATGTTTTTGATTGTAAAGAACGTATTCTTTGTATTACCAGCAAATAATTACTGTCAGCACAACTCAGTTTGGAAATCGCCTTTTTACAGATTTTAAAATGTGATACATAATAGGTGGCATACCTTTTACTGAAAATGTATGTAGGTATATCGTAATTTTAGTGCAAAATTTCCTTTTCTTCCTTAAAAGATTTTTTTACTATCGGTGAAAAAGTGATTTGAATGGGAAGTTTTCTGCATTAAAAATCAATTTTTTAAAATAATGATTGTATTACTTTAAATATGGTGTCTAACAGTGAATTATATTTATCTAATCATAAAACAACCAAAAATTTGAACTTGTGATATCAAAGAGGCCAATTATGGCTAATTTAAGAAAATCCGCCAAAGTGAGTTATCTCCCTTCTCCATGCAAAATCCCATAGACAATG
>JARWCS010000007.1:6301473-6316905 GCA_034783895.1 Geukensia demissa | reverse complement strand
CCTCGAAATTTAAAGGTTTAACTATCTCGACTGTAGAAATTATGATAATCAACGGCTTACAATGTAAGATTCTATATGTAAACAACGTTATTATTACTTGCAACATCGAGGCAAGGTGCTTGGCTGAAATTGGTTACCGTATCAAAAATTTATCCCTTTCTGTTTTTTACTTTGTGATTTGTTCGTCATAATTTTGACAAAATCAGGACAGTTGAAAAAGCATTAAAAATTTAATTCACGCATATTGTTGTAAACCAACATGTTTTCCTTGATATGTTTGTTTCTAGGTTTCTGCTTCTCCTCTAAGGAAGCAGCATTAGCAAAGACTGGTCGGCCAAGAGTCGGAATAATGTATCTGGGTAAAGTATGGAACGCCAAATTAACGTATATTCAATCATTATATCTATCTTCAAACAATTAAAGATATCTTCAATTTATTTGAAGATATCTTCAATGTTTAATTAATTTGAATATATCTTTAATTTATTAATTTATTTGAAGATATCTTCAATTATTTGAAGATAGGTACAATTCATTTGTACATATCTTCAATTCAATTACAGATATCTTCAATTCATTTGTACATATCGTCAATTAAATTACAGATATCTTCAATTCAATTACAGATATCTTTATTCATTTGTACATATCTTCAAATGGATTAAAAAAAGGTTCACTTCAATTAAAGATATCTTCAATTCAATTTTACGCTGAATCTTAGGTGCTTGTGAAGATTCAGCGTAAAGGGATAATATGACATCATGGCAGATGGTTAATATGAAAATGAAAAGATATGGGGTAAATGTCAGAGAGACTGTGCTCCAACCACGAGAAAAGCAAGGGAAATTTACAAATTTAAAGGTCTCCACAAGGCCTTCAACAAGGGTTGAATGCCACTCCTTGTGAAAAGCTCTAAATCGCCCCAAATAAAAAAAGTGTATGCTTAAAATAATACTGCTCTTACCTGAATGTTATCAAAAATGTACATGTATCAAAACATGAAACACAACCTTAGCCACAATTCCTGACTTGTGACAGGCACATGAGACATGTGGTGGGGTTAAACTAGATTAATGAGTACCCAACCCTCCCCCGACGAGTAGTCAAAGAAACAAAAGCAGTTACCGACGAACTATAAAAATCAAACAGAGAGTCAGCCAATCCGACTAGGGAATACCTTAATTACAATAATTACAATAAATATAATAAACAAATTAAAATACATGCAAAAAGAAGATACATCTCTAATGAATGCCCAGTCACTGAAAGCAAGCTCGAGGTGGAATTCCTGATGATAAAAAATCAAGCTTCTCCACACATCAAACACAGTATGTCGGACGATTTAATACTGTGTTGTCGATAAAGACAAGATGGATGCCAAATTCAGTAATATTTGTTTAAGGACGCGATGACTTACCAACAAAAACCAGTTTTAATATCGTGACAACAACGTGTACCCCTTGTGGATAAGTTTGTTTAACGGAAAAGTGAGTTTAAGGCCGGATCATTTTTTAATTTGTAAGCTTTGTATGTAACGTTTCCATAGAACTTAGTATGTGATATCCCTTGTCGTATCAAAACTCTGCATTTGCAGCCGTATTTTTTAAATTTAATATTTGTTACGGTTATAAGATTTTGTAAAAGTCTTAAGAAGATTGTGATAGCTGTATCCCTGCTGCAAAAGTTACAGTTAGATGTAGGTTGCGATCATCAAAGTCAGAAACTTTAATGCAAACACGGGCAAACCGAACTAGTTGTGAAATGTAAACCCCATACGAAGGAGCTAAAGGCACGTCCCCATCTAGAAACGGATAGTTAACTATAGGAAAGGAAAAATCGTCCCTTTCATCATAAATTTTAGTGCAAAAACAACCCTGTTCAATTTTTAAATACATATCTGTAAAGGGAGTACGATCATTACTGATATTAGATTTATTCAAGGTAAGTTCTTAAGGATAAATTTCTTTTGCAAATTTTTGAAACTCTGGATTATTTAAAGTTAAAACATCAAATATCTAAAAGTATTATTAATCTAGTTCACTAAATCCTGACTTGATGCGTCTATCTGATTTTTTGTCATTAACTATGATTAATAGTGATTCATAACAATATAAAATAAAAATAGATCTGAGATGAGAGGAACGCAGTTTGTTTTAATAATGTTTTACTCTGTTAAAATGGGTGAAACCAATCTGGTGACTCAACGGCCTAGCAGAAATATTACAGTTGTTTTGTGGTTACATGTATACTCATCTGTATGCTGTAATTTTTAGACCACAGCCATTTTTGTAATCCATACATTAGATTTATTCTAATACCGTATATGCCAACAAAAAATGGCTGCTGGAGCCGAACTTCAACATAGGATTCTATACGAAATTAGGTTCACGCGTCTGGTAGTTCGGGACCATTTGCGCAGTGACAGACATCACAACATTCAGGTGTATTCATAGGTCGTCCACTATCAAACTTTTATCAAATGAATGCCAGCCAAACATTAGTGCTAACAAAGCCAAAAGCATAATTGCTTATGAAATCCACATGCTCATTTGAAACCAAACTTGGGTGCAATATAATTATTCATTTGTTGATTTCCTTTATCAAATGACCCTGCATACAAACTAAGGGGGTCATCATTGCAGAATTCAAACATAATAACATACTGAAATTTGCTTAAGGAACATATTTGAAACCAGCGGCTTCGTGGAAAATTGAACTTTAAACTTGTAATTCGTCAGTCTTTAAATTAACACTGCACCTAAAACCCAATTCTACAGACCACTGTTGCAAATTTAGTTTAACATTGGACCTCATTGGAAATACTTTAATATCATCTTTTCTGATATCATTAGTTGGTTTTTAACCTAGCTTTCATGTAATGTTTTTAAGACTATGAGACCTTGATTTAAACCTCTATTGGTAGTATCAGATAGACCAACTAGAACCAAAAGGAAAATTTTGAATTTGTAATTGGCAACTCGAATTGACTTTCTATGAAATAAAGATGGCAATAAAGTGTTGTCATATACAGGCTCCTGCTTGGATCTGTGCTACTGGTAATCTAAACAGAAAAATTTCTAAAGATTATTGTACTTCCATACTCTTGTTTGTTTATTGTATTGTGATTTCTCCAAAAACTGATGCAATTAATATCTTTGTATGTTGTGTATGGACCTATATTGATTTTGTTTTTTACTAAGAAATATAGTTATTTCAACTGACAATTGACATTAGGTTCACATTTCTTGGCCAGATATTTCTAAGCCCTGTTTTCTTGTGTAAGTAAGAAAACTGTAAGACAAGTCTAAAGAAAAGGCAACATAGGAAATTAAGGATAGAATCACCAACAACAGAACACATGTAATCTCAAATAAAGGCTTTCTCTTTTAGGTGGTAGACCTTGGTTATGGGAGATAACCTTGAAATCAGTATTATGTTTTCCATATTCATTATATACCAAAAACTCCTTAAGCATCTTAATGAGACAGATCAAATTTATCTGTGTTTATTAGATGCTTACATTAGATTTATAAAAATAGTTGACTAAAAGTACCAAAGATTGATAAGCGTCATTTCACATTACATAGGTCTACTCCCTTGACCACTGCAAACACCATAAACCCATTTGAGTAACTATGTTCCAAAAACAAGCAAAGACCAATGGGTATCCGACTGGGAATTAAGTTTTGACATCTTTGTAGTGTATGAACTGCTCAAGTCTGACTGAATCTCACAGCTAAATTTTACAGCTTGCATGAAATTTGTCTGAAAAGATACCAATATTTTTTAACTTTGATTTCACTTTAAGATGAAGACTGAAATTATCAAGTTGTGGATAACACCAACTTTGCAGTCGATTCTGACAATAATATTTGTCAATAAAACAAGACATTCTTTAGGTATTTTTCATATTTATTTTCTTTCATCATTTTATAATGTCAGTGTTTCATATAATATATATACAAAACTTTAATATATATGTCAATGGTTCAACACCATTTTTATAATAATTTACATAATTTACAACTCCAACAATATTTTGTAATACATGTATTCACCAGTAATACATTTCATAATAAAGTACATGTATTCCAGTATGGGAAAACAATAAAACAGCAGTGTGGGGAAAATAATACATTTTTATCAACAAACTTGCAACAATTTTCATAAAGCCAATTCAAATATTTCAACTGCCAAGACTTTTTAAAATTAAAAAGTTCAAAACCACAAGCAAGTATAACAATATTCTAAATGAGTGTGAAATTTTTATTGCTAGCAACACGCAAACATTAAACTTCAAATATAAAATCTTTGTGCATAATTGGAAAAGAAATGGAACAAAAAATTATTTTTATAGCACCAAATGATATAAATTTTGATGTTAGTATTGGCTAATTAAAATGTTTTGTATTAATGAGTTTCTTCCTTGGTACTGGTAAAAGTTACTGATTTCAGTCAGTTTTACCAAAAATAAAATCTAAAAATGTTTGATAAATCACTCTCTATTTAAAAATTGTAAATGTTATAATTAATGGTACATGCTTTTTTAATGAAAATTTGATAATACTTTGATGAAAAATAATTTAAAAATGAATACTTTTCAATCTAACTACTAAAATTTAACAGATCATTCCTTTATCAACCGTACATGAAATGAAGAAATGACATGTATCTTCCACACCAAAATGACTAGAAAACAAAAAATTTGTGATGAATTTCTCTCAAAATGACAAGATGAAATAATAAAATCACAATTATATAAATTTTTGATTTTCTCATATTTCAAAATAATATTGCTAAGACACAAACATTATCATGTGTTAAATAATTAAATATTAGCTTTATTTAAAAGACAAGTTTCACTTCTGTACATGTTGAACTTATGTTTCCTTTATATTTGGGAAGACAAAATAAAAATATTCATGTAGCACTTATCATCAAGATTTTTTCTTAAAACAGATAGACTATAATAGATTAATGTTATACATTAAAAATTTCAATTTAAAATAATTTAACAAATTTGTGTATTAAGTTGTAAGGATGAATAGTCAACAACTTGTGATTTTAGTTTTTTACACATGCCTGTAAACCTGTTTGGAATAAATTAATACTTTGACCCTCATGGTCTAAACACATGGAATTAATATTTATATAATTCATCACAGCCTTCTCTTCTGAGACATCAAATTCAATTACCTCCCCTCTCTAGTGACACATTTTGGGAGTATTTTGCATATTACAAATGATGCATATTCAGACTTTGTAAATGCCAGGCAGATCTAAAGCAATGTTGACAGATAAGTTGCTATCGTTATTGTCCAGGCAATTAATCTGAGACATGTTACCATAGTAAGGTCGTGAATGCATAGTTACTATTCATTGCATTATATTTTGATATTCGGTTGATATAATCTAACGGAAGCATCGTAGAACCTTTTGGTTCCTCTTAAGAAGCATATTGCTATTCTCAACATGCACAATGTCATATTTTCCACTCCACATATAAAGTTTCAATGGCAAAGATTTCTTAGCACTCAATTACACAAAATGTGTGTGTGTTTTTTTCAGCAAACACAATGCTCCTGGAACAGCACTGCCAGCATAACCCAGTAATTATGCTGTATGGCTTGGAGCCCAAGCATCATTTGTTCTTTTTATCACATTTTAAAAGAAATACGCATCACATTTACACTTGCATAGCAGATGACATATTGGGATGTCATAACCACGATCCCATATCCTTTTCTAACACTGCTGCAGCGTCCATCCGTCCCATTACACGGAAAATGTTCATTAAATCAGTTATTGCAGATTCTTCCCGATGCCGTGCTTCCCACAAGTCTAAAATGTGTTCTGTAGGTGAAGGTTTTGTAGCAAAGTACTGAACATACCTGCAAAATAAAACAAATAATATATAGTTATCTCCACTTGAAATGAGAAACATATTCAAACTGAGTTATCTTTCTTTGTTCAATGAATCAACTGACTTCATAAAGGGTAAAGCCTCAAATACTTCTACAGGTTACCCTAAGGCAAGATGTAAAACCTAGAAAAAGTACTTGCTGTTTCTTAGTTTAGAATTCTCTATTGCTTTTTCATATTTTTTTCCTGTAAATAATTACTGTGTCTTGATAACTTTATCCTGCTTTTTTACACTTACCTATCGACTGTAAGAGCTTGAGCTAACATCCTCCAGTCATTACCTCTCGCATTTGGTGGATCTAACAACAAACACAACTGGTACCTAATATGACTTGGTAATCTGAAACACGACAAAACAATGAATACTTTCAACAATATTCAATTCTTTACCTGAAGTTTTTTTTTTTGTAGCAATTTTTTTTATTTAAAATAAATTCAACAACAACTATAGGTGTGTGTTATATGATTATAAATTGGTAAATATAAAGTTCCATCTTTGACTGCATCATCATTAGAAATTATTAATCAATATTCAATATTTAAGGTCATATATATTTCCATTGAAACTTTGCTTATGTCTTTAATGACATCACTAATTTGAAGCAGTACTACTTGATAGTGCTTAGTTTGGGTTATAATATAGTTTAATATAGTAATGCTATTTGAATTGTAAAGTCCTAAGCAAGATCATTTTGGTATATTATCATAAATTACATTTCTGTTGCTCTGTAAAATGTCATTATTTAGACTGTTTTAAAAAATTACTTGTATGTATTTAATAGAATTTCCATAAAAGATTTGTGTGATCATGCAAAAAAGGGCCTTCAAATAAAAAAATCTCAAGAATCCTCACCTAAAATTATTTGCAGCAGGGTCCAGCGTTACCATAGAACTGAACCCTGAACTAGAATTTGTTGTCACTGTTGATGATCTTCCCTTTAATGTTGAGGAGGAAGTTTGTATTGGGATACTCTTCTGAAAAAATCACGAAAAATGTAAAAAAAATAACTCCCAATGAATGGTTCCTTTTGTACAGATTCTGAAAGTTACAGTTTTTTCTAATTTTTGGGGTTTTTTTCCCATTCTTATACAGAATGCAGCCATGTTGTAAATCAGAAGATACATACTGTATTAAATAGATCATAAGTGCTAGTAGAGTTTTGAAAACCAGGGCCTATGATTTTGGTTAAGAAAGCATAGACCCAAAAATTTCTCGTATGTGAACAGAGACTATTTTTGTGATGGCATGCTAATTACATGTAACAATGTACTGGCATCTGACAATTTTAACATGTTCTAACAAAAACTAACATTTTTACTGTACTTTGCTGATTTTTACTGGGTTTTCACTGAATCAAGAAAGCAGGTAGTCTCTTGTTTAACACACTAACAAAACTCCCCACTCTTTTTCATTTAGAATTGAGTAGCCTTTGAAACTAAAAAAAGTTTTTTCCTGACCTACTTTCTGAAACATAACTTAATTACCAGCCATGATGTACTAACAGATAGTACTACAGATACTGATAAACAAAACAAACACTCAGGTCCATTTCAAACATTTTTAAAGTTCACTGCTGAAAACAAAACAATTTATTCAGCGAATTATTTTTGGATTCTCACCAAAATCAAGGGTCTCTTTGATATAAGTAATTACATTTACCAGGTTTACCTAGGAAAAAATACAAAATTTCTTATCTACCTCAAAAGAAAACCAAAAAATAATTTCTGAAGATTTTTCAGATAAACACTTAACAAAGGAATAGTTTACAAATGAAATTGAACAGATGTAGATTTCATAGATTGTGAATACATAAACATTTGAAATTGATTGACTTTTTAATGACAGAAATAGACATTAGCTTACTGACCAGGACAGGTTAAATGGTAATTAACTTCCTATAATGGACAGAGATTTGTAAACCAGAACAGACTAGATAATAATTTACTGTTAATTTAACAAGCAGGTGCTCCCCTTTATGATTTTAATGTTTTCATTGATGCATTTTTCAGTAGATGACCCCTATCCATATAAATAACAGACTTTCAAGGGTCGAAGATCAATTAAGAACAGACCAGTGGCAGAAGCTATCAAATGAAATCTATATTACAGACTTCTACAAATATTTATAATTTTATATTTTTTTCTACTCAAGTAAAGAGAGATTCTTACTACAAGGAGAGCTTATAGCTCTGGTGTATATATTTGTCCTTGGCTATAATGAAGTGTAAATTCATACATAAAGCACACATTAATTCTTCATTTTTTGTGTTCTGTGTTTTATGATACAATGGCTTTAATTTTTTGTGACTTTTATGAATTGGTGCAATGTTATGCATTGCTTAAAATTTTGATGAATAATGCATTCCTCTGTTGGCAAAATTTGGTTAACACCTTCAAATCCATTGACTTTTTCGACTGATATAAAAAATTGAGTGAACTTCAATTTAATGTAACAAATGTTAATACTACCTGCAATTTAATCAATTATTTTTTCTTCAAATTTCACTTCCAGCATTTTCAACTTACCTCTTTGAAGTTATTGAAGATATTTAGCACCTGTCTGTTACTAAGAATAGCTTTTTGATACACTTGTATTTTACAGGACACCATGTGTAACCCTCTCTCCATCATTTCCAAAGAAAAGGAACAGTGTAAATTGTTCTGGTTTCCACTCCATATGTGTTGGAAGGGAATTTCCTGAAAACAAAAAATTCAATTGTAAATACATTTCTAAAGCCATTTTATTAACTTCAAAATAATCTGGGAAAGTAAGTTTTAGTTGTCAATGAATTTCATGTCTTGGGGAAAGTTAGTTTTAGTTGTCATTGTATGTCATGTCTTGAGAAAGTTAGTTTTATTTGTCAATGTACATTTGTATGTCATGTCTTAGGAAAGTTAGTTCTAGTTGTCATTATATGTCATGTCTTGGGAAAGTTATATAGTTTTAGTTGTCAATGTTTGTCAGGTCTTGGGAAAGTTTTATTTGTCAATTTATGTGATGTCTTGAGAAAATTTAATCTTTTCTATTTTCTATATGAAGGTTAACGTGACCCAGCTGATATTACAGATAAGTGATGAAAAACAATGAAAATTTACTAGATGATAGTGGAAAAATCAATTCTTTTGCTAAGATAACACAATAATTTTGTATCTTTACATGGAAATAATTGTTTCTTAAGTATTCAACTCAATCACTGATGACAGGAAACTAATTTTTTGTATCATCTTTAAAAAAAATTATTGATGAGCTTCGGTAAGCAACAATAAAATAATATCAAGGAACAGATCTGAAAAAACTACTACAAAACTGGTATTGCAAAATTAATGGAAGCTGTCAACCGAATATAGACTTGAAAAAAACAACACTTTATATTAAAAACTTCATATCACTGCCCAGTCAAGAGAAAATGGTTTCAATATCTGCTAGAAAACTGATTAAAAACTTGTTTAATGAAGTTGAATAATCATTTAGTTGATCTGTGCTACACTTGAGAGCTTATCTCCCTTCCCTGTAGAGTTGACAATATTTCTGATTTCACACTTGCATTGTTTCATCTAACTTTTATTCATTCTGTTGATTACATTTCAATGATATAATCATGCAATTTATTACAGATCACTAAAATCAGCAAAATTCTTTGTTTTACCAAAAACAGTGAAATGAACACCCAAATCTGATAAAAGGTGTCATTCCATTTTAATAGTTAATTTTCATTTATTGGAAAAAGTTTCAAAATGAAATCTCCCAGGTCATCTGATTTCATGAACCAGTGATTGACAAAAGATTGAAGCAATTAATCTCAAACAATGGCTGACTTTTATAAAAGATGGTGGCCAACATCTGCATTGGCAGATTCTGAGCTGCTCTGGGTTATTTTCAATCTTAATATTCAAATTATTAAGATTTTGCTCCATTAGAATTGTCATATGTCTACCCACTAAGAAGGGATAGAGATTATGTGATGACCCCTGCATACTAATTAACCTTTGCTTGACCTTGGCATAAGAAAAATAGGATAGTTTTGGAGATAGTGTCTTATGATTTATGTTAAGGATTGTTATCACAGTAAAATGCTGATTGTTGACAGAATAAGAAAAGAAATAAATGATGAATGTAAAAACATTTGATCTGTTTCTTGATATTCAAGAGGCTCCCCAGAGGGAATAATTTCTTTACATGACCTTTGACCAGAAATATACATCATTTTAATAGTTGTATCATTTTTCTTTATAACCAAATAAATATCTGCACCTGCCATTTTAAACCATACAAATAATTAAATTAAGAACATAAAATTTTAGTGTTCTCCTCCCTTAAAATTGTGGCCATGTTTTGGCCACTGCTGTCTACACCTTGTCGATTCAAATTAAATAAAAGACTGGACTAGGCTTGTCATGTAAAATATGGGTGTCAACATAAGGCACATATCAAACTGAAATTTTATACTTCACTAGATCCCATGTCCTGTGTTCAACCTATCATTAAAGTCATCAATAAATATATGGGAAAATTGACTTGTCAACCTTTTATGATTTTACACGATATCCAAACTTTGTACTCAAATTTCAGAAATTAATGGGAAATATCTAATTTTCCCACAATTTTTGTGGAATAAATAACTTCAAAAATCCTAAAACTAAACTTCATTTTAAAAAATCATAGAGGAATATCTCAAAAAATAAAATTGTTTTAAGATAAAACAAAAACAATCATGTACCAAATAAATAGGACAGTCAACTACAAGAGCATATTATTTTAATTGAGTTAACCTACCATGTGCCAAAATTAGGAAAAAGTCTAACATTTTATGTTCTGAATAACTTGTAAAATTCTCAAGGCAAAGATCAAAGTAGAGTAACTCTAAATTATTCTGCTGGCACAATTTCAACAGTTTAAGAACATCACAGAATTAACCAAAAAAACTTATTATAAACTGTCTTTATTTAACCAGTTACATTCCAAGAAACAAGATCCTAATGTCAGTGAAATATCAAAAGGATCAAAAATGTCTATGAACAAAGCTTAAAGTCTTGTATTTCATAGACACCAGACAGATAAGAAAGCTTCTAGATGTCATCACAGGAATTACTGAAAAATGGTTTATTTCAGTAAAAAATTATAATGCATGGTTTAACTCAATTATCACCCTAAAATTCTGACATTAAATTATCTGTTGGCATTTTTCTTCTATTTTATGTCACTCAACTATCAAAACAAAAAACGGGAAAAATTATTGAGATTTTGGACAATTTACAAAAATTTGTCTTGTTAATTAACTAAGATAAACACAATATTTGAGTTATTTCAGACCCAAATCTGAGCAAGGCCATGCAGTCCAAGATCAAAGGGTCCTGCTAGGGGTTCCTATTAATGCATGAAAATTTTACCTAATTCAATATTGGTAACTATTGAAGTTAATGAAACATAATTAATCTAATTAAATGATAACAATAAGTTAATCAAAGGCACATGGCTCCAATTTATCACACTGCATTGGAGATAATTTGAATGGGCTCTCATTTCTTATTCTGTGGTCAGAAAACAATGTCCAATTTGTTTGGAATGGCATTATATTGATTTTTCTGTCAAAACAAATTCATTTTTTTCTATGACATTGAACCAACCCTCTAATATGTATCTCAATTACAATCCATTCTAATCCTTCGGACCCACCCCCAAACATGTGTCAGTTGGCTACTGTGACAGGGGTAGTGGAAACAAGTGACAAAACTCCTCAATCATTTTGATGGAGGTTGCTATAAAAATCTGTGTAATGGCTACAGCCTGTTGTTATTTAAACATAAAAATTGGTAGTTAGCTATGCATGTAAATTAATGACCACTAATTTATTCCAGTGGGTCATTTCTGGTATATTTATTAGAAAATTAACCACAGGAAATATGTTTAATTTCATGCAAAAATACCCTGCAAATGCTATTGTGAACTTGAATGAACCCTTTAAAGGTGTTTGCACTTATTTTATCCTTTTCTATCCAACTGTGTTTTTTTAATAATTTTGGTAAATATTATAATCCATAAAAATATAAAATCATATAAATTTGTGTACCTTGAAATGATGTCATACTTGACAGATCGTTGGAGTTGAACAGCAGATGGAACAAGGCTCCATTTAATTCGGATGTGAAACAAAACAAAATCCTCTATATTTAAATTTAAAGAAGTTGACAGGGTGAGAAAAGTGACTTTTTATTAGATCTTTTAAATATTTAATGTATTCCATCAATTTTAATGTGGATAAATGCTTCCTGAATAGAAGACACACGTGCCTCAATATTCAAACAAAGTACCACTGCAAGCCTACGGTACAGACTGCTGCATGCCACTATAAAATATGATTTACACCTCAACATGATGTTAATTTCAATGTTGATTGCTCTAGTGACCATGATGGCCAGGTGTAAATTCAGGTATTGTTCAATAATCAGTCCCCTCAAGACACAGTTTAGCACATGTAATTCTTGCATTATCCAGTCCCCTCCAGACACAATTTAGCACCTCTAATTGTAGTATTATCAATATTACAGATAATTATTTCATGTCTCTGTAATCGGCTATTATTTCATTCTTCATTTCAATGTAATTAGTGTTCTAACTTCAATAATATGCTAGATCTAGTCAGTACAATAGGATAAAGACAGTTTACCTGTGCTAATTGCAATTTATATCTTCATCACAACCAATCTTTTATACACTTGCAAATCCAACTTATTTACAGGGTATTATCAGGCTTATTTAATATGTTACTTTTACTTTTTACAACAAAAAATTACCTGATAATTAGCAGCTAATTTACTTCTCCAGCCTGGTGACAATTCTTCTATCGTCAGACAAAGATTGTGTCCCCCATCTTGGAATGCAATTTGCTTTGGTTTGTCTAACAGGCGACCACCATATTTGTTTTCTTCTTGTATCACACTCTGAAAAAATAGAAATTATTTTTATCAGTTTTTTTTTGTTTACACGTATTGCACGGCTTTCCTATTGCATTTAACGATACTTGCACACTTATTTTATTTCAATGTTGCAGGCCACATAGTGTCCTCAAGATTTTCAGTTCTTTGCCAACTTTAAAGGTAAATGTCTGGTTGCCTCCCAAATTTTGCACTTCTGAAATTTGCTACTTCAAATTCTTTTTTTTTAATTTAAATAATGACTTTCTCATTAACAGACCTGATTTTGCAAAGCAAAGAAAAATATGAAGTGGATGAATTGGTAGTGAATTATTAATCAGAAAAAAACAAAGAAATGTAATGGTAAAAATTGAATGAAAAAATGGGATTTCTGAATTGAACTGGAAAAATCATATCTGCATTCAGTTTATTCAATCTGTTTTTTTTTTTAATTTTTTTATTTTGTAGCAATTTTTTCATCAACTGGAATACCACAGAAACCCTGGCACATATTAATTCTAAGAAAAAACCTGAAAAAACTCACTTTCCATTATTGAGACTTTCACAGAGCACACAACATCCCCAAAACTTAACAAATCTCAAAGACAAAGGATTACAGTGTTTGGGACAGTAATAATGGGAGTAAATTGCAAGAATGATAAATTACCTAATCAGGGTCGTGAAATTACAATTTTATGTTTTAAATACTTGATATCAGCCAATGTTTGATTATGTTTTCTAAGTTTGCTAATCTTTCTCATTGTCAAAAAACCTTATAAAATCAGTATTAATTGTGATACAACTGGGAAAACACTTTGTTTCTTCTTTTCATCTCATCCTCTAATTTACCAGCTTAACCAGGACATCAGTCTGCACATGTATCCCATTTTTCTTACAAATTTTTCATTGTCAAAATTCCATGACCAAGATAAGAAGGTTTTGTCAAGATTTATTTGCCCATAATTTATTTGTGATTTTATACAAAGGCATGAAACAGCTGATGTTTATTTAAACATCATCCAGACCAGGATGTGCAGGATAAAGTGGTGATTATGATTATAGGTTGTTCTCTGCATGATAAATGACCACTTTAACATGGCCAGATGATAACACTGACCCAATATACTGTATCTCTATAATGTTTAGATGAACAATGTAATATTCAGAATAGATACCATAAATATGGAGGTTAAATGAGGGAATCAGAATCAAATTTCAGAGAAAATAAGACTCTTGTCATAATTAAGATGAAATATGTGAAAAGGACATTGTTGGAATCTGATTTCTATTTGATTTAAGGACAATAAATTAGAAATTATCATTTCAATATGGCAGAAGCAATATATTGTAAATGACGGAACACATTAGATGCCCTTTGGTACACCTCAATGACAATAAATGGTAAATGCTTATCATATACATCTGTTACCAGAAATTTTTCAATAGACCACAATCCAAGTCAACTTTGAACTTATGATAACCTTTTGTTTAATTTTTTTATATAAAATGAATAGATAAATAATCCTTCTTTTCTCAAAAACATGTTTTCTTCTTGTCCATAGTACAGATCAATGATTTATTAATTCATTATAGATTAGCTGCCTATAAAAATGGTTTTATAAAGTGCAAGAAACCCTAAGAAAATCTTATAGTCAAAGCTGGAAGAACTCTGTGTGTGCTCTGAACCTTGGACATATACATATTCTTCATTGTTGGGCACAAAAGAACATCATGGGTCCAAAAGAGGATTAATGCAAGATTTTGTACTTTTGAATGTAAATGTTATGTAATATCTCTAACATCAATGTGATGCATTACAGCATTACAACAACTAAATATTTCTTAGACCCTATTCACAATACAATCTTGTTCCTGTTACATTTCACATTTCACATTTCACATTGAGCCCAAATTAGAACAAATCAATTTGATTTCATGATCATGAACTGTACTAAACAAATACATTAATCACATAAATTAAGCACCCCAAGTCCTGTGAAAGAATTTTATTTTTGGGCATCAATTGTTATCGAAAATCTCATTGCCTCATCAGGTTCTAGAATTCATGGTTTCACTTATCTAATATAACTGGTACACCAACTTGCCAATAACCATTCTCTGCAATATTAAAAATTTCCCAGACAGTTTATGGGCAATTTCTTACATCTATTTTCAGACCATTTTTTGGCAGATGAGGTTTCACAAAAGGAGGACACTCTTAAGTTACCTCTAATGCATCTTGTGTGTCTTCCACCATATATACACGAATGCTGAAATCCATGGAGGGATTCTGTGTGGCAGCAAAAGCAGCTAGTCGTAGAATTTTGACTGCTCTTCCACCAGGTATTGATTCACCAATTAAAGCATATCTCATTAATTGTTCTGTCATTATGTGACAATGTGTGGGGTCTAACTGTGAATATACTGAGGTATTAATTGTCTCTTGTCCTAAAGTGACAATTCTCTGAAAAATACAAAAAATACAAAATTATTGTATTTCTATATGGTGTGATGTAAATAATAACTCAACAATCACATGATAAATAGCGCCAACATGAGAGGAGACGAGGAAGAAACTTATGACTGGTAGATTACCG
>JARWCS010000007.1:6278475-6301463 GCA_034783895.1 Geukensia demissa | reverse complement strand
AAAGCTGAAATGGCAAAAAATAGGTATTTGCAATATAAAAAAAGCCATAATAGACAATTGAGTAGACTAAAACCATCCCTGGAATGGTCTTATAAATCTATTTAACAGAATTTGGTTTATGTAGACTTTTGATGTAGGCTATTTTAATATTTATAATGCTAGAACAAAAATAATTACGAAACCTTAACCTTTACTGAGATTTTAATGTCAGTTAATTGTTCAATAACAGATCCTACAGCTAGATTCTTATAGATCTATCATGATTCAGCAAAACAATGTACCTTTTAATTACTGGATATATTTTATAGACAAAGAATGAAATGGCTCATAAACTTTCACATTTGGTTCCTTACACAACCAGCCACTTTCACAAATTGAATAACATCAAAATTACAATTCAGATAAAAATCACTTAAGTCTTGAAATGTATGTCCGACATGCAAATCAGTAATAATGACTGTTGAAATTTTGGAATTCTTTAGGTCCTAGTATCATTAGCATTAATTCCAGTGGATGGTTTAATAGGTTTTACTTAGTAGATTCAATGTCTTTATTAACCTTTACAGATGTTTAAACAAAAATGGCAATTTTTCTGGAATAAAGTGTGATCTTTTTGTAAAAACAGATGTCATTTGATACTATAATGTGCAGGCGATATCTAACAGGAAATTAACATTTCTATCTTTGACAGGATCGCACAAAATGCAGGAAATAACATTAAAAGTTTTCATTGGTTATCTGTGAAAATTACAGACAATCATAACCATAGAACTGAATCATACAGTAGTTTTCATTAACTAGACCTTTTATAGCCATTCAAAGCAAACTGTTTAATGTTTATTAAAATTAATTTATTGGTTTTTATCGACTATTATTCCTTTTCTGCCTATGAAAAAATCTGAAACATTATTATTTTTGATATCTTTTCAGCATGAGACAATCAATCTTCTATTATTATTCCTGTTTCAAATACCAACACTGTTTACAGAAGGACACAAATTGCAATCTGCAGCTTTTGTTCTGAATGTTATTGTAACAATGGTGAATTTTTGCAATTTTCTTGGAAATTCCGTGCTAAAAAAATCTGGATACATCCCCGTTAGCTTAATATGGCAACTTCATTCTTAGTATTTTAAAGAAATCAAGTTCAGTGCAAAGACACTTCAGATGCTGAGACAGTATTTCCAAAAGGAGTGGCCAGGCTTAGACATACTGACTCATCCAAAATATTAACAATAAATCTATTGAAATGTTTTTAACGACAGTCTGCCACTGCAGCTAAAGCTTGTGAAAAAAGTACTGCTGAAGGCAATTATTTTTACTTACATGCCACCGTGGTGGTTCATCTGGTGGTGTATCACTACCACACAGTGACAACATCCACCCTCCTTGTCTCATGTTGGCACAGTGTTGGAAGGATAAAATAACAGGTTTCTTTAAAATTCCTGGCTGGCTAGGTCCACATAAAATCACAGGACTAATTATTGTTTGGCGATCTAAAAAAAAAAACAGTTATGTTACTCAAAGATTGTGGATGCTCTTCAACACTCTTCATCTGTTTGGATTACTCCTTTACCATGAGTACCACTTAAGGGCCTTAATTAGATGAAATGCATAAAGATTAAAGTTAAGAATTGTAAATCTTTCCCTCATTACAGACCACTCAGTATTTCTGGCGACTTCTTTTAACATTTTTTACAGCATTAACTTTGATATTTTTCCAATCTTGAAGAACTTTCGTCACTACAAAAGTCTTCTTAAAAATTTGACAACAAATATTTTTTATCACAAATCATCTGTTACTGCAGAATCCAACAAAAATTTAAGAACTCTTCTGACCAAAAAGAACACTTCAATTCAATAAATCTGTCTGGATTGTAACCACCAAAACCAAATTATATGTTTAAGACACTCTATGAATTCCTTGTTTATTTCAAATTAAGACAGCTTTTTTTCTAGATATAATAAGCTAAACCAATAAAGCCACAATTCCCTGACCTCATAAATTTAAATTTATTTTACCACGACAATAAGTTAGGATTAATTCAGTAACTGTAATCAGAATTTTATTTATCGCCATACCACAGCCACCAAATTGTTTTCTCAATACAATTCAGATACATTTATCACTAGGAATTGAATCTGGTCTGTCTAATCTGCCTTAACAATAGTGTTCTATACAAAGAAAAGTGCAAGATAATGGCCTTCTGCAGGTAAAAATCATTAATTTCATAAACCTGTATCAAACAGTCAGGTTGATGTCTCCTATTGTTACAGCAGGTTTATATGGTATTATCAATAATGTAACACAAGTAAAAGAAGACCCCCAATTGCTTTCTTCATAAATCGTACCAATCATGCTCGCCACTATAAGCTCGCGTCTTCTATTGATCTATGTTAAAATCTTTGAGTAAAGTTGTTTACCAGGTCAAATTTGTTCAACCTTTGAAAAGGTGATATAAATTTGAATCTTCACAATTTGGATCTGGTGGTCCCACCTACCTAACAATTTGGGTCGATCCTTGTCATCACGACAAACAGCCAAGAAGAATTCCTCTGAATGGCCCTTTTTTATAGCGCTTTCTGGAACTGTTAAACTGACACCTGTTCAAAGAAACAAATCAGATGATTTAACAATTTTCAATAAATATTCAATATCAGAAATATAAATTGGACATTTCAATACATCAATAGCATATAATATGTTTTCAATAATACTCGATTTACTGCATTTTATCAACTGAAAATACAATGTGCACTGAGGGTTATCAAAATGGAACAAGCCTTTTATTAACAAAATTTATGGGCAAATTATACTTCACATTAATAAAAGTTTACTTTAAAAACCATAATTTTGTTTACTTAAAGGTTATAAATACATTTTTGATCTGAAAATTGTGCCACCAGGTGCAAGCAATTTTCTTTTATAGGTATAAAATAGACAGTCCCAAAGATTAAAGAATGAAAGTAATGAAAAATGTTTGGAAGATTTATTCACTCATTTCTATCAAATTCTAAAGAGAGATTTAACTTTATTTTTCAATAGAAGGTGTCCATAAACTGCTTCTAACAAGAAACAAGTGGTTAGCATAAAATGACAAATTGTTCCACAGATTTCAATACATAATATCTTCTCATTTTTGTGTACATCAACATATGTTTATACTCTGAGCTATAATGAGCATACGATTTTGGTATATGAAAAATAATTTGGGACTTCAACTTTATACATTTTGTACTTTTACAAACATTACAAAACAGCATAATGAATTTTTTCTTTAAAGTCAAGTATCACTTTCATAGCACCATGCTTTAATAAATGTTAGAACCATTTGTGACATGAAATAAACATACCAGATTCTTGGAGGACCAGCCTCCCTCCCATGTGGTTAAATGTTCCCCAGACTACAGCTTCCATGTCAATGTTGCTAGGCAATTGTACAGAAACCATTGAATGACGATTGTCCATTGCACTGTCACTAAATGATGGGGGTCTTGCCCCTACGGCACTCATTGTCATAGTGTTTTTATCTGACATTTCGCCAGAATGGTGTGAATGGTTTGAAACTGAATGATTTGAAATTGACGACTCTGCATATGGCTGTCCAGCATTTATTAGTGAATTTGAATGTCTGTTGTCTAAATTTATGTCAGGTTTGTCATAAATGTTTTCTACAGAGCTGACATTATTATTTGGTGGTTCAGGACTGGGCGTGGCACTCTGGTATGGGATAGACACCATAGTTTGTGTTAAGTCAGGTTGAACAGATATCATATCTGAAATGATGGAAAAAAAAACATTTTTAATAACTTGTCATCTTTAAAAAGTTTTTGCAATGAAATGTGATATTTCACATCCCTAAAATATAATTTTTATCAGCAAATTAAAAATATATGACCCATCTGTAAAATGTAACAAATTAACAAAAAGTTGCACTACATTCCTTTATTCAATTCATGTCTGCTGTATGTAGCTTCACTCCCTTTAAAATAATTTGACAGAAAAATTAGTGTCTGTTACTCTTGTCTGAATGCATATATTTTTACAATTAATTCCACATCATTTCTTTCATTTACAATTTTTTTCTAACTCTACAAAAAGATCTATAATTTTTTTAAATGCAATAAACTAGGATGAAATGAAGTCAGACCAAAGCACACTCACACAGATTTCAAAGGTAATATGTACTGCAAAAACCCCACAAAGAAAGAAGATAAAACTGATGGAAGAAAACAAAAGATGTCTGCAGTCTTGTAAGAATGTAAATGTTGACATTACAAGTTCAAGAGTTATGTATTTAATTATATTCTGAGACAATCAACATTATACATTACTAGATTTTATAGATAACAATCTGAGCTTGTACATTAACACAGTCGTAATCAATGTAGGATGTTATGAGGTATGAAAATGATGTTCTGTCATAAAAGACAAAGACTGATACCCATCAGGACCTACAACTATCGGTATCAACCAAAATCTACATAAAAATCCATATGAAGGTTTTTGCCAAAATGTTGTATGCTTACACGATTTTTTATTTGTTGCGATTTAGAGCTTTTCACAAGGAGTGGTATTCCATCCTTATTGAAGGCCTTGTCTAGACCTCTGGATTTGTATATTCAATCTTTTTTCTCATGGTTGGAGTGCAGTCTCTCTGACATTTACCCCATATCTTTTCTTTTCAAGAAGCTATTCATATTCCAGCTTTCAACTTTTTTGCCAAACTCTTTAAGTTAACAATGTAATTCCATATTTATACTAAAAAGTTTTTGTGCTTGTCTACCCATGACATTACATATGGTCTCGGGTAACCTGTTAATGCTGGGTTGTTTGTAGGATGGCTGTCTCTTTGACAATCTATACTATATCACCATAAAAATTGAAACAACAACAATTGTTATGTTCCAAATAGACCCTATTCTTTCACAAATAAAAACCAATTAAGTGTCTTCTTTCATCAAACAAGAAAATGTCATCAACAAGAGAAGAAATTTGTCATTTTTCCTACAATGAAATATTAATAAAGATCTAGACTAGATAAGAAAGATGGTGCCTTTACTTCCTGTCCGCCCTAGCTGTCAGCTATCTGATCACAATTTACATTCAATTTGGCAAAATATTATACTTCTTATCCTTCAAACTAGCATCTGAATTCTTACTTAAAGCCTTTCTTAATGAAGAGATTAGCTGGGAATAGAAAGAAAGTATTACTAAGCATCTTGTGACCAATTCATTCTTGAAATAACAGAAAATTTTCCTTAAAATAACATCTTGTTGAAAGCCTTCTTGTCATGAACATGCAAGAGTATTTGCTGCTGGGTGTTAAGCAATCAACAATCAATCAATGAGTAAAAAAACATCAGAAAGCCCTTCTTTTTTACTGAAATTTCATCTTTTTCTTAGTCCAACCATGCCATGCTTACAGAACGTGTAATTCTTCTAGGTTATTTCAAACAAAATTAAAAAGGATTTTATTTTGCTCCTTTTTTCCATTAAAAATCAATTCAGATTATAACAAACTCGTTTATCTGGTCACTAACTTGTACCATTTTCATATCTTAATAGGAGTACCTGGTTGTTCCTCTTTGCCAAAAAACTTCATTAAAAGTCAATTTACATAAATCTGATTGGTCAGATAAGACTTCATCCTTGGGGAATTTTGCTTTAATTTATATTTTTTTCATTAGAAAATTATATTATGCTAGGGAGCCATGAAATAAAATGTGTTCCTAATCTATAAGATTATTTTAATTTGAAAGTACAACAATTTCATGGTCACAGATTTAAAACTTATTTTTGTTACACAAAGGTATTAAACAGTGAGAAACTCTCAGACATCTGCCATTTTATACTCCAAGATTTGCTTTTAAGAGAAAACTAAATGTCTGTTTGGCTTTTGATCATCCAGTGTCAGATATTTCATAGCTGTCCTATCAGCGGATATTGAAATCGACCAAAAAACAAAACTTCCGTTACATTTGCGCACTTTTGCAAAGCCTAAAATAGCAAATCTTGATTTCTACTTAGAAATCAAATTGTCAACCTACAATTGGCAGGCAGAATCAAATGTATAAAACACCTGCCATTGCAATTAATTCACATTAAGTCAGGTCCTAATCTTCACAAGATTATGCAATTATGTGGTCATTCACCAGCGATTTTTATTATGATTAATATTTCTTCACTCCGATTAATCACTGATTTGCGTAATAACCAGAATATTCTTGTTGTTATGGAAATGTTTACCTGTGCCATTTTTATTAATCTTCTTTTCATCATTTGAAGACAAGCTGGGCGAATTTGGACCTGAAAATAAAATAAAGATACAATAAATTTCTGAATTAGACACATTTATTATCCAGCACAGTAAAGTCTTGTGCGATAACTTGTAAATATATTTGATTGTGCCTGGACTATGTTAATATATTATTTTATACTTGAATACTGTAATATTTAAAAAAAGCTGTAATTGCAGCCTCACCATCAAATTAAAAAGCTCACCAGTAACCTATATGTTGCTATACATGCAAATAAAAAACTGTTATACACTAAGACTTTTCCAAGGTCCCAATATTTTAATTACTGAAGTGTCTATAATATTCCTCAATCTTTCATATCGCAGCATTCCTTTTCCTTTATGTTAATGTAAGGGAATTTAAGCAAAGAGAGGTTTATAGTATTCCATTATTGATTCATTTAAAATTGTATAAAAATTTCATTTATCATGGCATTATTTGTTTTTGAGTATTTTTCTGGACTGAAATACTGTGAAAATTATAAGGTTGATGGAGAACAGTTTTGGTTGACTAAAACCAAGAAATTCAGTAAAAAAATAGAACATATGAAACTCCAGAAGCAATGACATTTTTAACAACCATGAAAACTGGCATCCATTTACCAATTTGACAGTACAATGGAAAAAAGCCATTTGAATCCCAATACTACAAGGAACCCAGACACAAATTAACACTTAAATACTATAATTTAATAATGTTGTTAAAATCAGAAGAAATAATTCATTTTAATTAAACCTCCCTTTCAATTAGATTGAAAATTTCCTGCAATATTAACACAGTACTTTAATGCACTAAAAAAGCATCTGTAATATGAAAACTGACAAAAAATGAAAAATTAAGTCGTCAGGAATTAAATTAAATTCATTCCATTGAAATTATGAAGTAATATTTCTTCATAATCTGTTATCTTACTTATAAATCTCATGTTTTTGTTAATGCAAAGCGGAATTACGGCCAAAAAACGCCCGCAATGTTGCTTGGATAAAGGTAGACTAAACAAACATAATGTTTCAGTAATCTGATTTTAAAATATAATTATATATAATTGATAAATATCTAAGTTATGATGCATCTGTGCATTTAAAGTAAACACTGGTTTGTCAAATACATTGTGCTTGCTCTGTTACCCAGGAGGAAATCTATTTAGACATTATACACAGAGACGTTGGTGACAATCTAAATAGAAATTTTATTTGCAAGTTAAAAATTTATTTCATTTTAATAGCATTTAAAGATTAAATGATAATTTTTAAAGAAAGATTGTTTCCTAGTAAAAAATTCAGCCCTAATGTTATTTTTAGGTGGGAAAAATTCAATAATTCACCTTAGATAGCTTGGTATGGTACCCTCTTCATTAATTCCTTCCCAAGTAATTCATTAAAAATGTATTTTTCATTGAAAATTTATAGCCTCTGGTTCAAACTAATGGGAGTATCCATTGATTTTGTAATCAAAGTCTTTTCCATTAGTATATCTCACTGAAAATTAGAATTGACATTTATATGCCTTTTGTACCTCCACAGTGAAGAAGAATAACTTACTAGGTGATAATTTCATTAGGCATTGGTATTTAAGACAGCAAAAGCATACAGCATAAAACTCTCATTGTGATTTTAATTAATAAACAATCATTTATATAGGAACTTTTATCCACAAATTCTGAAGTGACCTTCTTACACCACAGTATAACAACCTCAAAAGAAAAAATAGTGATTCTATCTGATCATGCTTTTTAGATAACACTAAAATGAATATTCATTCTCTATCTTATCACTCTGTAAGTGGGGGCTACACTCATTAAATAAGGGAAGACTATGATTAAAAGTAGAAAATTGGACAAACCCTACAATAAAAAGAGAAGGTTTTATTAAATTTTACACCAATTTTTATCTCTGTAATTGGATAAATATTGCATATAATTTCCTAAGTAGCTTGGGATTAAATTTCTTTATTCAAATGAGAAGCTTGATGTTTCTTCACCAGTTTATTCAAATGCATTTACTATCAAAATGTGTTTCAGAAGAGGGTAATTACTAAGTCCAAGTCGAAGTCTGAACAAAGCAAACATTAATCTGAATTAAAACACAGCTAATCACCATCATATTTTATCTTTGAAAGAAAATCTGCCAAAAAAGAAATTAACAAACAAAAATTCTTAAAGGAACAACAACAAAGCCAAACTGTCAAAACCTTTATCCTGGGTACATTTGAATATCTTTCAATGGTTAACTTTACATAACCAAAGTAGAATGTCACATGGGAAGCATTCAGATAACCTCCTTAAGAAACAATATTTACCCAGGGGTAGCTACAGGCATATGCTTCTCTAAATTTGGGTTACCCAAAGACAAAAGGGTATTCAAATGCCCCTATCCCCTCCCCCAACAAAGCATATGCCCATAGTCACCACTTGTTTAACTAATGTATCTTAAGGAGGATATCAAAACATGGCTACAAAGACCCCATGGGAAACAACTCACTTCCACTCGAGTAGCCATCCAACATACCATGATGGTGGCGGTTCCTTCGTCGGATAAAGATGACAACAATCACAACAACGGTGATAAGAGCAGCGAATGATACACAAAGTCCTACATAGATGGCAATGTTTCCTTTCTGTGCTTCATTTGGTGCTACTGAAACAAAGAAACATTCAGAAAGCTGATTTTAAAATCTCACATAAAATATCATTGCAGTTTGTGAATAAGCTCCAGATAAATGCAAATACACCTTTCTTTTATAATTGCCTATGACTTAAAATGTCTTGTAAAAAGAACTGTATAGTAACACCTTTTAAATTAAAACACATCAAACTTTACAATACTGATTTTTTTTAAGAAATTCATTTTTCTCTTTAAGGTATATTCAAATATATTTCACCCTGTTTCTCTCAGAAAGTGTAACTCAGAATTCTTTGAGAATTACTAAAGCGACAACCCAAGGATTAAGAATTGTAAAGCATTTTGGGAAAGTTACTGGCTGATTTTCATTGGTCAAAATGTTTATACTAATTTTGAGATTGTGAAATGCATTTAATGAAGACAGAAGTTGAATTTTAGAATCAACCCATTACTGAATCAAACGTCATTAAAACAATACTGACATCCCTTTTAAAAAATCTGTGACACATCTTGAAAAAAACAATCTACAGGAATAAAATTAAAACTCAATTAAATTTCATTTGTTTCTAATGGAAAGTCCTTGTTTTAAAATGACTTAACAAATAAAGTAGACAAATCAATCTATGAAAAGTGAGGCAAATTTGAATCAGTTCATTAGTATTCAGTTGATATTAAAACTAGGTGTTCCCTTTAGATCAAAACATCATCCACGATGACATGTTAAAAACAAGAGAAAAGAAAAACACAAGGATTTATCTCCAGGGCAGACTCTTCGTCAAATACAATCTTTTGTCATTATGCAAATTAGAGAGAAAAAATTTTATGTTGATTTCATAAATATTTCATCATAATAACATCTGAAGTGACATATCTTTTAATGAAATTGGACATATTATGATCTAATGATTTTGAATCTAAAAGGAAAACAAAATCATCTATCATATCACAATTTTTATGTCGTTTTCATGATTTTACTTATAACCTTTAGGAAATTTAAACTGGGACGAACTTTACATAATGCATGTAAGGAAGTGTTTTTTAAAAAATAAAAGAAATCATTGTTTGCATAAATGATTTATTGATCAAATTTGAATCATATATTATGTTCTAATGAACTTCTCAAGAAACTTTTTAGAAAAATGTTTTTCAGCATTTTACCGGTTTCAAAATGATATTTGATTGGTTATTTATTGTTTAAGTAAAAGGTCAAGATTTTTCTGACCAACACAACAAAATGGGTCAATGGATCCAGTAGTTTACTTATTTATAAAAATCATTCTATGATCCAAGAAAAATACCACAATAAGTTGTATAAAATAAAAATGGCTTCTTTCTTGAATTTTTCTGACTTTTAGAAAAATCTACATTTGTTTTGCTGTTTTTTCATTTCTCTTTGCTTTCAATTTTCCTAACAGATAGATAAAATATCTATTAAACACATATGTAGGAAAAATTTAATGGTTATAGTTTTAGTCCATTTATGATTCTAAATCAGTTTTATTGAAGTGCTGCATAAATTTCTCTGTATTAATCATAGCTAACAATAAATAGGGATTAAGATTTAACAAAGGGGTGTGTGATGATGTTTGTCTGTAATGGCACAGACAGCTTAGCCATCTGCATGAGTTTACACAAAACTACATTTGTCACTTTCAAACATATAAATGACAAATCTGATTGGTTGACAAATCCATATAAATATTATTCACTGCGATCCTTTGATACTGCACATGGTCATGCTATAAATTCTGGACCTGATTAGTGTCCTACATCTGTTACACAAATTTCTCTGTCAGACAAGTATTTTGGATGGCAGGATGTCCTACTACTAGTCATGTCAAATAAAAAAAAGATCACGTCAGCTTCAACCTTAATCTTGTACATAAATGTTGACGGATGAGCTACCACAGTCCCTTGAACTTTTCTTACAAAAAGTTGGGTGGAACATTACATCAAAAATTTCAACTCCAACTGCAGCCTATATAAACAAAAAACCCCTTAAATGTTGTTGCTTTTAAATTCCAAAGAATGGCCAAGATTTCCCATTTTCAGTAAGTTGAAATCTTGGTTAAAGTACAAAATTATAAATTCTGATAGTAACCTTCTCTCTCTGGATCTACTGGACGAATAAAATCTTTTCTTGCACCTGTGAAAAGAGAAACGAAAATGTTTAATTATATGATAAATAGATACACTACTAAAAACATTTCTTCTTCATTATAAATTCAATAAATGACATGTGATCACCTAGTTCAAAAGTTACATATTTAGAAAAGTTATGGTGACCTAAATACATCTTATTCAAATTATCACTTTAAGATCTTTGACTAAAAAGAGGATACCTTAACCCAGATACAACTTTTTATTTCATGCTAATCGGCATCATAAACAAGTCATTGTAACCAAGATTTTCCTAAAAGATGTACTCAACACTTTCACTCCCTCTCGATTTGTCTATTGTTCAATAGTTTATGGTTTGACATTTGGATAATACGCTTCATAAAATTGATATTTACTGAAAAAGAAGTATCAAACTTTTCTGCTGTGACTGATTGTTGAATTTATACTGAAAATATACAGCAGGTGTGCCTCTACCTCGTAATTCAGAGAAAAAGAGAGAGCTCAAATCATTCTAAGCAATGAAAACTAAAACAATTGTAAGTCAGAAAAAAACTCTTCATACAGATTAAATAAACAAACATTGAAACTGTAAATCATCATCAGCTCATACTGTATTCAATCCTGCAAAGTCAGCAGGTAATATAGACAACCATCAAACTTGTTTTAAAGACAAAAGCAGTAACAAAAATTCAAAGCACGCTGATCGGTAGATATAAAAACCCACAATGTGTAAGTTATGAGGATTTTCTTTTGGCCACTTTGTGCGAGTTGTAAAAATTATCAGTAATTCACCATAGTACTTCCAGCAAAGTATCAAATTGTTAAGGATATAATTTCCAATAAGTTTTCATTGCTAAGTAATACAGGATTTATATCCAATTCTCTATGCTATGAAACAGTTTTATAGCACTAGCGGTTCTGTAAATCAATGGCTGAGCTAACTATATGTAACCAACAAATTCTTCTCATTTCAGTTCTTATTTCATTGCAACAAACAATACAATATACAATTTATCATGAAAGTTTCTGGAAGATATCAAAGTATTCACTACTAATACTAGGTGACAAAAAGTTATTAATATGTTGTATTACAACACTATGTATCTTCATCATTATAATCAGCAGCTAATAATATGAAGCCCTCGATAAAATTCGCCATAAAATCGTTACAACTTCTTTGACCGCATTAACTGCTATGAAAGCGATCAGTATTATAGAATTTCTTTCAGACAATATTATGTATATCGTGGATAAAGGACTTCACATGCAATCGTGAAAATTAGTATTGATTATAAGTACACAGCAAATTATTAAGGTACTGCAAATTACATGCGATTGTTACTATATATATAAGTTCTGTGTTTGATGGGGAATAGCTATTATAACATATTATTAGGTATATTGAGAAAAAAGGTTTGAATTTTGACATTAATCATGAGGCCGTCAGTTTAACTTCTTATGTATGGCAACAATTATCAACAGACTTAATTAATTTTTGATAGGTCACAAATTTTGAAAAATTTAAATGTAGGAGGAATTGCATTTTATTTTGTATAGAATTCACCATGAATTTGATTGTTTCTGCAGGAGCTGACTAATTATCGAAGTAAAAATATCATCGATATTGTTCTAAAACATTTTTGCTCAAAGTGTATCTTATAAAATTCTGGATTGTGCTATTGGCATACAGATTGCATAATTCTAATGTATATTTACTGCAAGATATTGGAAACAGATTTCTAAAATAGAATTGTAAAAACTTTAAACCTTAAATATTATTATAGTTAAACTACAAACAAAAATTAATTAACAAAAATTGCTAGTTAACTACTCTCATTTAAAGCTTAAGTGTTTATCATATAGGGACATTGAGTTCAACAACATATCTTCATAAAGAAATCATTCTTTTCTCAATTGCTTTTCTTTAAATAACTTTTTTTATAACACAAAGCAATTTGTTAATTCTCCATGCATGGGATATAAATGGGTTAAAACAGGGTTGCAGCCCTTACCTATATCACTGGTATCAGAAAGGGAATCAGACCCAGGCCCCGTCCTATCTGTTACCCTAGGTCTACCTCCTGTAATGTAACACAGTCATTCAAAATTTGCAAATGTAATGAGTTATTTCCCTTCAAATTCTTAACTGTTTTTATTTCAGGAACACGAACAAATTAAACAAAATTATTCAGTTCTTGAGACTGCAAGGCTGTTTTAATTGAAAAGGTAGAATGAGATGGGCCAAAAATACAAACCTCTACAAAAAACCACACACACTTGAAAAGCAATCAGGATCATTATGAAGTGCCTTAACAAGAAATGACAGACTGCACAAACAGAACACAACATAATTTACCTATAATCATCTGCACCCAGTTACAACAAAAAGATGTAGCTTTCAAACACATATTTTAATTTCTGAACAGGAATTGAAACAACAGATTATCTTCACATTCATTAAGTAATTTTCTGCATACTTCTGGTAACTTAGTTTAGAAAGAAAATTGTAATGATGGGTAAAGTACACCAGGGAAGTAGTAATTAGACTGACCTTTAGAATTAGGGTCAAACTTTGATTGACACATTGATTTGTTTTTGTCTGCACTAATCCCATCTTTCAAATGATGTAACAAGTTTTCCAGGAAAAAATGCTTTAACTGAGGTCCAATGGTTAATTCATTTGTGATTTTTTTTTTCAAAATAAAATTTTTTTATTTCTAAATTCTGACATGCAAATTCACAAGTCAGTTATGTTGTGGGTAAACCATTTGAATTCTGGTTGTAATTTGGCAAGTTTTTGTATGATTGTTGCTTTTTACATTTTTGAGTTTTTGAAACCTTGTGTGGTTTTTATACAATTCAATGATTTGATTCAATTCAATTTGAAATACTTGTCAATGAAATTGATTTGTTGATGTGCACTTTACGTCACATTCAATTCAACACGTTACTTTCATTGCAACACCACCGTTTGATTGTATCGTGGCATTTTCAACGGTTTAAACCAATTTCTGTCCAATTTTCCAAGAAGTCAAAATCAAATTGATTCCATTGTAAACTGAATTAAAATCGCAAGTTAATTAAATCAACAGATTTTTAAACTTTCTAATTGACATGCATTCAGTATATTTCATTCAAAAGTAATTCAATTAGTTATGTTTACAAAACCTTTCTGCTTTTTTCTGTCAAAAATCTATAATTCTAGAGATTATTTACCAAAATCCTGAGAGCAATTTATCAAATATGTTTAATTGCTTGAACAATTAATTGACTTGTCATTGTGAATTTCCCCAGTAGATAAGTTAGACTATCATCTATGTTTACCCACCTTCAGAGAAAAAGGTAAAGATATTGACAAGTCCATCAATCATTGGAAATAAACTATTAATTTGATTTTTGCAAGAATGACAATGGCATCAAAATCAGAAATCTTCTAAAGAGTATGGATTAATTTGTAAACAGTGAAATCTACAAGTATATATTGCTCTTAGAGTTTTATCTTTACAGAACATTTTGGTTTAAACCTAGAGACCAGTGTCCTGCACTGGACCTCAAATAAAATTCAAGGTACCAGTAAACAACAGTGGGTATTCCACAGACTGGAAAATCACTTAAAGGGTACAACACATTATCAAGCTTTGGACCAAAACCATTCTCTCATACATTGACCACTAAAACTTTGTAAGAAAATATTGTTCACAGACGGACAGACAAACAAACAAAGTGAAAGCTACAGGGCACCTGCATCTTAATGCAAGCCCTAAAAAGGGCACTGCAGAGTAGAGCATTCCAACACAACCACACATGACCTTAGTCTTCATACCAATGACTTGAAAATAAACAGGATACTTGGTCTCTTCATTAGCCAACAGTATTGTCTAGAAGATCAAGAAGGATGTATAGGTAGACACTGACTGCTATTACTTGGATGTCAACAGAAAACATTAGGAAAACCCGTCATAATTCCTGTTATGACTTTGCCCTGGAACAAAAAACTATTAAATTTGGGATGTGAGTCAATTTTTCATTGGTAGAAAATAAAATTTTAAAACATTTCTTGCAAGCAAAAAATCTGAAATGTATACAAAAAAACTTCAATTCTTAAACCCAGACCTATTTAACTGGCACACAGTAATCCATCTTGTGTAGTAAAATCCAAATATAGTTGTTTTAATCTATTCTTAACTTTATTTCAAGTGTTTTTTCATTATTTTTTAGAGAGCCCTGTTAAATATATAACTCTGATCAATAGGATGTCAATTTCAATCAGCTGATTGCCAAGAAAGCTGTGATTCAAGTTAAGCCAGCTGATTGTGTTATGTTGATTTTTGAAAATAATCAGAGCCACTGCTGTTTTTAGAGAATTCTTGACTAGATCAACGGAGCACACTGCTGTTTGGAGGTAGATACACTTGCTTCCATCTGTATTTGCTTACTGTGTCGCAGAAAATAAAACTCCCCATGCTAGGAAAACACTCACATTCCAATGCATAAGTTCATCATCAATTTCGATTAAAAGCTATAATGAAAACCCTTATGATGATTAAAAATAAATTCAATAAAGTGCTTGTTCAAACCTATGGAATCAGAGCAGTTCTAAACGCAATGAAGATTACATATCACAAATAACTCTTTGACCGAGATAGAATTTTTTATCCTGGGTAAAGATGAGATAGCGATAATTAAATTACAGATAAATCTTAATAAAGATGCTATCAGAAAAAATATTGCATTTTGTAATTCTCTATTATACAAATTTATCCCAAAAGAATTCAACTTCTCTGACTTTGAATAATCAAGGGGAGTTTGTGTTCTTCTCAAATTATGTCTGAGAATCTGCAATAATATGGAACAGCTAAAACAGCAGAGAATTATGGGAAAATCTGCTTTCTGCTGGAAATAGCACATTAAGTCTGAATTAAATTAGGAAAGTAAACAGACTGTAATTTGTATATATATTTCCCAAACCAATAGGTCAATAAAATACAGATGAATACTGAAGTCTGTAGGAAAACTGGCAGGCCTTTGACATACAGTGACACTAACCCATTCTGAATACTAAAATAAAGTTTTTCCAGACATGGATCCAAACAGAAGTATTTCAACATGTGTAACTGCATGGAACTGTCTACAGTCAAACTGATAACTGGAAGATTTACTACTGGCCAAGGGTCAGTTCAAGTTTTTGATAAGAAATCTGATAAATTTTCTGTTTTCCCACTAATTATCCACATTGAACATACATAAATGTCACTAGAGTTCAACTTTACTGTGTTTCAGTTATATTTTATTGATTGGGTTTCCATTAAATAAAGGTAATATCAGTCTTGGCAAGCTATCTTTACTGCATCCCCTAAAGCTTCATATAACATTCCATTCCTAAAAGCATTCCCTGGCATGGGTTGTTTTTATTTACTGATTTAAAAAAAATCCAGAAGGAGAATTTTCTAAAAACTCTGAGAAACTGGCATTTTTGAACCATGAGGAAAAAGAGCTGCACAAAGCTAACTGCTACAAACACAGCATTCTCTTAACCTATTTGGTCTTGTAATATATTGGATTTCTTTCCAACTAACCACAATTACATTTAAATAAGCTGTTGATGAGTAGCTCCCAGTGGGCTTCACTAGTGCCCATTGCAGCTAGAAACAGAGGACAACACAGAGCTTGTTAGGGATAGTACCCCGTATCACGAGATCAAAACAATTTCCCATAATCATCCAGAACTATCAAATGGAAACTTAAATGACAAAAAAGCCAGGATTTAATCAAGTACAAGGAACCCTAGAGTGTGATTTACCCTAGTATAATAATATTTATATAAATAAAACATGTCCATTACATTGTAATGATGATTATCTGGTCTGGCTAGTCACACCATGTTAATTTCTGTCAGTGTGAAATTGACCTTTTGTAACTGACACCTATTGTTGTAGGTATATAAAGTTTTATGCATTATTTACAGTATTGAAAAGTCTAAATGATCCCTAGTCATGCAAGTTGGACTTCTTCCATTGAGTTAATCCTATCTCCAGACTTCTTGCAATTAAATTATCCCCACTAGTATTGAACTTGCCGGAATTTTATTGAAAAATTCAATTTCTCAACGAGATTGGGGATTTTGGTTTTTCTTAAATTGTCTGTTAAAACCTATCTCGTATTAATACAATGCATTTTATTTCACTTCTACATTTTACAAATCAGTGGAGAGAAATCGTCCATTGTAATTTTTACTATGAGGTCCTACTGAGCCATCATTGCCGATACAAATACCAAGACGTGATTAACCAAAGTACGATCTTTTGATCCAACTAGAAAAATGATAATGACATTTAAAATCAATGTGATAATTCAAAATAGATTAAGTCTGATTTATATTTAGTAAAATTGAGCCCAATCATTAAAATATTACCATGATCAATTAAGCCTGGTCCAGTTGATAATACAGATGAAATGACCCATGTTAACATAGTGAGATGCTATCAAACCGGCTCATCATCATCTATTAAACATTATTGCTTCTAGCTTATTCTAAAACTTGTTTATATTTTAGTCACGTATGATAAACATATTCTTTTGGACAAGAACAATTTATACATCAGTAATAGACATGATTTTGTCAATAGTGTAGGTTGATTTGGCATTCCTTGTTGGAGGATATGTAAATTAAACCTTGTCAATGATGGTCTTCCTTCTCTTGTAACTTAAGTACTCATGTAAATTAAACCCTGTCTTCCTTGTGCTTGTACTGAAGTACTAAATAGCATTGGGCTAAAATTCATTTATTTCAGATCATACATATGTTTTTATCCCACATCTCTCACTTGAATATTTCTTGACCTGACAATACTTGACAAGACAACTGACAGAACAGTTTTTGGTAACCACATACTGTAAAAGTATTAATATTTGCAGTGTTTTAATTTTTGCTATCTTCACAGACAAGATTTAACTGCGAAAATTCGTACCTGCAAAACATTAATTCTTAACTTGGCATTACTAACATATAAGCCAAATACGTGAAAATTTAAAGCCGCGAACAAGTAGGGAAATATGTTTCCGCAAAAAATAGAATCCACAAATACTAATACTTATACAGTATTAACTTGACCTGACAATACTTGCTGGTACCCTAAGACAAAACAACTGACAGAAAAGTTTCTGGTAACCAAATTAATCTTGTTAGTCACCAATTTGTGTACCAACACAAGCCCTCTTCAATAGGTATGAAATATGAAATGTAAACTCTGTATATAAATGGGACCATGTGTTGCTACTGATGTCCGACAAAATATTTTTTGGTAATCAAATATTTACAGTCCTTCAGTACCACAAAAACTTCCAGAAACCAATATGAAGTATTAAGTTTAACTAAGTTTTTCCTTAATTGTAATTTTTTAAACCTACCTCTACACATTCCACCAGTACAGTTTGTACTGTCAAGGTCATTTCCATAACAATAACCTCCACCATTGGAAGGTGAGGGGTTGTCACAAGACCTCCTTCGATGGTGAAGACAATCAGGACTGCAGGTTGACCAAGAACTCCACAGTGACCAACCTCCATGAACTGAAAATATATTTACATAGAAATTTTCAAACAGCATATCACTTTTATATACTATAATTAAATTATGACACATTGTCTATGTATTCAATTTTTAAATTAGATCTTAATTATAGAGTCAGAAGTTGGATTTTCCAGCTGGGGAGAATATTGTAAGTCAGAAATTTGATTCACCGGGACACATTTTTACAATCTATTTCAGTTTCTTGTAACACTGCTAATTATCATGCAAAAACAATTAATTAAACAACATAAAATGAACTTAAAATATGACAGAAACAACAAAATTTTGTCACTTAATTTTTTATTTAACTGCAAATCACAGCCAATGTCTTCGGGTAAATTGTCTGAAGAGCTTACAAAAGAAAAATAACAACTTGATAATTTCACAGACTAAATGAGCAAAAAATGAAACAATTAAATTGACAACAGAATGTACAATCTCTCACCTCCATTGTATGTACCATCTATCAGGACAGCATTAAAAAATATAAAATCTCAATCAAAATAACGTGTCTTGTGTTTAAACTCATTTATTGAAAGAAATATTAAAAGCATGTTCTTTGGTCAAACACTTTGAGGACAGGTAGAGCACAATTAAAACATTAAGCAAATAATCTGAATTATGAAAATGACTCAAAATTGAGTAAAGGCTCTACATTTAATGTGCATATGAAAAATAAATACAAAATTAATCTTGGATTACATTATTTTTGAAAATAAATGCATTTCAATTTCTTTTAGACACTTGAATCTAAGATTAATTGCCGTTACACAATTTTAATAAATGAGTCAACTAAGAGCTTTATTGCATGGCTGCAATGACAGACTTTACAAGCATTCAGCATTAATTGTAGAACATTATGAGATTTCTGGTTTTTTTCTAATACAAACATTCTATCAAAAAGGAAATGACCCTTATAAATCATTTGTGATAAATCCGTGTTCAATCTAAAAAATATTAATAAGCTCCTGAAGTATGATGTCTTATCATAGTTAAATAATGAAAAATTGCTGAATATAACACCAAAAAAACAATGCAAAACCTTTGGGTGACAAACGGAAAGATTATTGTTTGCAGCATTGGAACTGCAATTCAATCATCAATCATGTAAAATGGTTGATCAAAATGTCTGACAAGGGACATCAGCAGAATAGTGTAACACATTAGTGGCCATTTAAATCAGGACAACATAGAACATTGTAAAGTTAATGGGGGATAAAACAGTTTGAATACAACTGATCTGGTCTTTCAAGCTTTTGGAGGATTACAAAGCAGAATTGAATCCACATGGTCTGAATTCTTAATAACAAATTCATACCAGAACAATGGCTCAAATGTTAGTCTTACTGAAAGGGTATAAAAATTCTCTTGTTTGTTTTAGTCTTGAAGAATGGAATTATTCCACTGCCTGATTATTCAAAGTCAGAGATGTTTCACTTTAAGTAATTGGATCTGCCTCAAGAAGCATGTGATGAATTAAAAAGAATTTCAGGACACTTTTTAAAGAAATTAAGTGAATTAGGTCACATGTCTCTCATAGAACTGTTAATGTAATTAAAACATCTCATCAGTCCTCCATCCCGCATTAAATGTCCAAAAAAAATACTAAAAATTGTGAGATGAGAACAATTTGTTTACAAATGACAGCATTTTACAACGGTCATTTTTTTCCATGAGATATTATGTTTGGATAAAAACATGACATTAACATAAAAGGTCTACATCAGGTTATTAGCCTACAAGGTTTTTACATTCTCTTTTTCAGACATTTTTTTCACCTAAAAATCTGTTACTAGAATATTAATGGACTTGGCACCAGTGACAAGCTTTGTCTAGACAATGCATATTTGACCCAACAATGGTTGCTGCACCTATGACCTTCTCTATAAAATTAGGTAAATGCAATTTTGACAGATTTCTGTTGTAAGTTCAAAAAGGTAAAAAGGGCTGTTGTAATTTTTTTTAGACCCACTTAATCCAAACAAGCATTTACTAGAATCTTGTGAACAGTAAATAAAACACTTTTCTGTATCATCAAACCCTTGCCTAACCCAGTTATTTTAGTCCCTAAGGTGCATGATTTTGGGGTTTTATTACAAAATGATGAAAGACAGTTTTATTATGTTTTTTGTCAACTCTACCTCTACCCATAATCTGTGTTCCACTAAGTAAATAAGAAAATCTTTAAAATCACGTTTATGTCACAGCAGTCATTTTATGGCTTGTTAGTTTTTTTCTATCTACGTAATTTCCTGCCAAATGCTTTAAGTATGAATATTTGTGAAGTACCCAATTTCAAAACCACTTTGTAGGTTTTTATAGAACAAGAAGTTAATCCATGAGATCAAACAAAATACTGAATTATAATGCCAAAATATTAATGGATGAGCGATTTTTTGTTGTCTGAACTTAAGGAACCTTTGATAAAGGAAATCTATGACCAATACATACAGTAGAATCGCTCTTGCAATCTTTGTGTGGATTTCATCAGAGATTAAATTTTCATCAACTAATCTAACATGAATCAGGGTTTATTAGTTTATAAAACTGCTGAAATAGTGCATAGTCCTGGATTATCATGAAGTGTTTTAAAGACATCAAATACATCATAACAACCATCAGAAAATTTCAACAAAAATGTAAAATATCACAAAAAACACTACTCATGATATAGTTAAATCAGGTAAAACTGTCTTTCTGGGATTTTATTTTGGTAATGTTTATTCCTAAAAAGGACAGAATTTACAAGACTGGTAGATTTTGGCATCATGATATGAATTAGAATTGTTACTCCTTGAAATGTACATACAGTATACCAAAATTTTCTATATTTATTCAACATTGATAATTTTGTATTTAGAATTAAGGACTAGTAATTGGGTGTCGTCTGCTCTTTGTACTGCCAAGGCTGTTATCATATTACCTGGACATATAGTGGAACATGGTGTCTCTTGTTTCTTTTCTCCAGCACACTGACTACCGCCATTTAATGGTGCAGGATTTGAACATGACCGCACTCGTCTCTGATAACCTTTGCCACATTTCACAGAACAGTCTGTCCACTGACTCCATGTCGACCAGCCACCATTTACTGTTAAAAAACAACACCATGTAAATTTAGGTTTTTTTTCCTTTCTGAGAAATAAATGAAACTATAAAACTCTGCATGTAAAGCGCAAGAGTATTGAAAAAATGCAAGCAGATTTTTCAGTATCAGTAAACTAAGTGATATTATGGGATTTTTGTTTTATTTTTTCTTTAACTTTTTTCTGCGGTAAAGGGAGTGGGTGGTGGACATTGTATGAAAGAACATTTCAGAACTTTTTTCTTTTATGAAATGCTGTTTGCAATTGTAAGCTTTGTTCCATGCATATGCCAATCCCGCCTCTGATGCAAAATTACGTCAAAATATGACAACAAATGAAGGTTGAGCACTACACTTAAGTGCCAGAGAAATGTGGTGCTGTTCTTTTATCTATATGGTTCAATTAAACATAAGAATGTAAAGTAACCTTTTATTAGAATGTACTAAGTTTATGTGAATTACACAATCTTTTCAATCCAATTTGCCATTTTATGACTGCGAGATGCAGGTTCTATCCAGACATATTGAATTTTCATACATCATAATTTGTCAAGCTATTATAGCATTTTTCACAGTTAGATCATAGATATGACAAGTTGTTAATATGTGCCATTTTTGTGAGTGATTAGGAGAGCCTGACCATCTTTGGCTCTGTATCCTCCATCAAAATTTGTCAGTTTGCAGAAAAAAATAGTGGCATTTTCAGCTTACTACGATTGATTTGACAAAATAACATTGATATTACCGATTTGAACTTCTAGACTTGTATCAAAGTAGACAAATTTTTAATAGATTGTCGGTAATATTTTGGTTTATATAGATTTACGATGTTATAAAAATCAATCACGGAATGCTTGTCAGCCATATTACAACAGGATCAGAGGTTTTGATCATTGAAGCAGAATATCTTAATTCGTCTAAACTGAAGGTGGATTGTTAGACCCAGTCAATTTGATTTTTAAAGAAATTTGTCGCATTGCAATACTAATATAAAAACTCCCACAAAATAAGCCGTACATAATTTAAGTATAGTATACGCTTTATGTTCTATTCCATAATCAGAATTTTCCCAGCAGTTAATGATCAAATTCAAAATAATATTTGTAAAAATCAATTGTTAAAATCAGCAGTGTTATTCTAGAAAGGGTAAAAGTGAAAAAGGTTTGATATCAAAATCTGCATGTGTCAAGTTATATATTACCAAACCAACAAAACTTGCCACAATTTTGTGTTTATAATGTAATGATATATCAATGATGTTTTTCAAGGGATTATGGTTATGTTGAAATAA
>JARWCS010000007.1:6247121-6268509 GCA_034783895.1 Geukensia demissa | reverse complement strand
AAAAAAACCCCCCCCCCCCCCCCCCCGCCCCAATTTTTTTGAAAAGTTGGATGAAAATCTAGGAATTTTTTTATTATGGCCTTATGGTCATGGTAAAATAGTTCTACAGGACCTTCACTTCAATACATGCTTCAGCTTATAATGAAATTACACTTTCCTTTGATCAAATCAACAGTTGCCACCAAATATTTAATCAAACAACTGTTCACTAAACTATCCTCTCAAAAATGTAAAAATATTCATGGGCTTCCCAACAAATGAAGGCCCTTTGAAATAAATGTAATAAACTTCATGTTCAAATTTGGTCCTTGGAGTAAGAATCATGCATATAAAATTGTACATATTGGATTAAGAAGTTATTTAAAGATGTCATTTTAGACGTTTCTTTTAACTTACCATAACCTGTCAATTTTTACATGTAGCTATAATTTGCTCATCAGTCAAACTTGGAAGTTTGACATACCAATTTTTACAACTTGTGCGATTTTCACAGATGAAATCATGAACAAGTAAATTGTTCATTTAAGAATTTGCATCAATATGTGTAAGACATGGTTTCATAAATTAAATTAAATAATGGAATGTATTACAAAATTGAAGTGTTGAAAATGAAAGGACGAAAACTAAAAAAAAACCTTAAACAATGCTTATGATTAATTTCTTAAATTATAAAATGTTCCTGTAATCATTATTAAAAAAGAGTTAGAAATAAATGTGTGTTTAAGTATCTGTTGAAAGGTAGATTTCAGGCAGAAACTGATCTGGGGCGTTTGTTGATAGAAAAATCAAAAAATTTTCTCCTATTTTTGAAGAAAAACTTTATGCTGACAAGAGGTACACATTCATCCTTCTAATGGTTTCTTAAAATGAAGGCTATAACATTTTTGCCTTCAACCTCCATGTCAGACGACTGCTTAATCAAAATAATTCATGACAAAAAAGTCAGGTTTCAGGTGTTGTGTAAGCACTAGGTGATGAAGAGTGCTGTATTAAATAAATTCTGTCTGTCTTCTAAAAATTCTGGGAACAAAAAAATGCACCTATTTCTAGAGTTTATTGCTTAAAATCTTTAAGATTTGCCAATTTTTGTGTTTTTGCTTACAATTTCCTAAAAATAAAACATTATTTATTGAAATGTTACAGCTGAGCAACATTCTATGTTCTATCAGAGAAAAAATGTATCATAGATCATGTTAACAATTAAGGGACTGTAATCATTGATGATTATATGACTGCCTGTGACAATTTGACCTTGGATGACCCCCTAAGACATACCACCACCAGAGCCAAGATGTCCATAATCTGACAAATTAATCAATCATTATTGAATCTCTCCAGAGTTATGTCCCTTATAGCCAAAAGCCATATCTTGATTATTTAGTCATATGTCGGGACATACTTCCTCCAATAATGAATGTTAGTAGACTAAATGTCATGTTTTTTGTAATTTTTTAAGATTTATATAACTGATAGGTTGAAAAAATTGAATTATGTGGATTTAAATGTAATTATAGTGTATAAATATTATTTTAAAGGTATAATGCCATTTGCCATCTGCAGAAATTGAAACAGTTTTATCAAATCAACATTTTGATGGCGACAAAATTCTTTTATATTTGGTTCCTTTAGTGTAGTTATTTAACAATCTTTTTAATCAGCTTTTATAACACATTTTTTTTTAAAGTTTACAAATGTTATTTCTTTGCAATTAGTGCATGTTCAGAGACATCAATTTTGCTATGTTTTAAAACTGGAATACAGAGCCAAATGGGTTTCTATAATAACAATGATGATTACTGCAAATGTAAAAACCTTTTCCCCCTGACAAGTTCAAAGCAGCAGTTGTTTAATTTATAATTTTGGTGTTTTTTCACTGGTTTATAGACCTCTAACTTTACTATGAAACATTGAGTGTCCATATTAATAAAGTGGCCAGGACAAATGACTTACATGCAACTTCGACTGTTCCTTTACTGCTAATTATCTCCCCTTCTTCTTCAAATGTTTTGGGAGTTGTGTACCCATGGCATTCACACCAGAAATCTTGTCCACCATAATATTCCTTTACCTCTTCTCTAGTCACCTCTAGTGTTGAAATTATTATTTTAATTCCTGACTTGGGGTCGATTTCCTCTTGTTTGCGTTCATGAAGTTGCCACTGTCCTGAACATCTATATCCTATCCGTACTACAAATATAGCTTTACACTGTATAATGATTGGTTGATTTTTAATGATGTAGTAATGATTTTGGGGTTCTTCTAAAAACATTGGAGTCCGGGAATCACCTGAATTTGTCAGCAGTGCCGTCTGCAACAAATCTGAAACAAAAAAGTGAAAGGATATTGCATAATTTTACCGCAAAATATTAAAGCACAGAATATAAGTTACATAACAATTTCTGTTTTTATACATAAACTAATATTCTAATTAAACCTACACATCAAAACTTCATTTACAAAATTGTTGGAAGTGATTGCCTCTTAAAACTACATGAAAACTGGGAAAAATTCCAACTTCTAACCACTTTCAAAAGACAAAAGCTTACAAAAACTTTCAAAAATATTTTCATACTGTGCAGTTGTGACTGCTCTTTATCAACTATAATACAGTCTGATATACAGTAATTCATCATACAAAATTTGCCAAAATTTCTTCCCTAAAGGTATCCCAAAAACTCATGATTATGTTATATTTTCATGTTCACCAATGTCTCTAGTATACTAATTACAGTTTATAATCACTCTAATTTTAAGTAAAAGAAAAAGGATTGATGGATTAGATTTTGACTTTTTCTGCATTTGCTATTTGGCCTTGTACAAAGCTTTCTGATCGTTTGTAGTACTGAACAAGAGGTAAATTGATGGATTTAGGGATAAAAAACTACCAGACTAATTGTTTGGAGCACTTCAGCAAAATGAAAGATGTTTTCTTTACTGTTAATTAATCTCTCCACAAACCCACTTTGTGAACTGCCACAGAATTAACGACTAAAACAAATGTAGGTATTTCTACTCTCATACCATACAATATTGGCTGATTCACAGAAACTGTATTGCAGCAGAAGGCCAAACTAGTAAAGTTGGCATCCATAAAATATGACAAATCTCAAACTTGTATATATTGTCACATACTGAACTACCTATGTATTTCACATATAAACAAGCCTAAATTTTATGATTTGCAGAAAACTAAGTCCTGCAAGAAGTGTAAATGGTGCAAAGTACATGTAATGATATACATGTTTTGGGTGATACAAGTGTTGTATCTATGTATCCCACAATTCATTAACCTGAATCAATTAAAAATGTCTCTGTATTTGTAAAATAAAATTCCTCACACTGTGAATAAATTCTAACACCAAGTTAAATTGGGTGGCATTTTAACCGTTTGATGCCATCCTAATAAAACCTCCCCGGTCACACCCCACACTTAAATACAAGTAAATGTACAGACGGTTAACAAATATTACTGTTATGCACTATATACTATTTGTAGGTTATTGTACTAAAGATAAATTTACACAATATTGATATTTAATTTTACTTCCCGATTCAAATCAGATGTGTAGGTAATGAGGAACATTCATTTGTCTGTAACTAGCATGCTTACTGATTCCACTTGGTTTGACGAATACAAGAGTATCCGATTTGTTTTTGTTTTTGCAATGCAAATGTAATATTGTTGTAAGTTAATGGGTCATTATTAGAAGGAAACACACATATTAATTTCTGGTATATTACAGTGCCAAATTTTTAGAGAACTATTTATATAGAAACAACTGTCAGTTTTTCCCATTATAAGGGACCACCATTTAAAGAGGAATTCTTTTATAATGAGGGTGGACTATCAGTTGATAAGTAGATGTTTGCTCAACATCCAGGGTTCTCAAAATGCTGCTGCCTAGGCAATATGCAAGTGTTATACCACTGACACAGACAACAGACACAGAATACTGATATAAGTGGCCTGTCATTTTTCAGTGCTTGTAAATAAAATACTACAAAATGTTCCTGCAATCTTTTCACTGCTTGTTTGCACTCCAACAAATATACATGAACTACATGTACTTATTAACTACACATTTATCTGTCCATCTTAGTTCTATCAAAACAGGCATTACATTCCCATAATGCAATGTTTTCCCTATTTCCTCTGTCACATTAATAAGTTTTATAAGTATATCTAACCCTAATTTTGTTTTCTATCCTGCAGACTTCATCAATTGCCTGAAAATTCTCAGCAGAAACAACAAAATTTTCAATATCCTCTTGTAATAAAAAATTTTAAGATGAAATTTTGGAAAATAAATTAGTTATTTATTAGTTAAAGAGTTAGTATCATTTCCCCCATGGTGATTATTTATGGCCTGTGTGGTTGTTTGAAGCAGTTTGTTTCACCTTGCAGAATACCATTTATCATCCCTTTATAGCCATGCACCATGTCTCCCACAGCTGCAGAGAGATCCTCTGATAAGGAAAACTGCATTTATTTTCAGATCCATGCATACTTAGCATGTTTTTAAAACTTTAAATCTGCCAAAAAAACTTTTAATCTGCCAGTAGTTTTGAAGACAATTGAACAGAACAGTTAGAATCTGATGCAATTTGTTCCTGTGGTATTTTGACTGTGTTGGTGCCATCTGCTTTGCGTCATTGAGGCCTGGTAATGTACTTTATTGAATCTTGAGAATTTAAATTGTAAGAAAATTGATCAATCTCAAAACACAGGAAGCATTTTTATAAATGTAGTTAGTGTTTCACCAAGTAAAATATTCTGATTTAGTATGTTTGAACAGCAGTATTACATAATACTTCAACTACTAATTTTCTTTTGTTTATCCAATATTTTACCAACAATGATTAATTTACCACCACTTCAAGGAGTTTCTAATTTCCTTGCAAACTTAACTTTACAGTTTTCTGGGAGAGAAAAATGTTATGAAATTTGAGGTAGGAAAACTCTGTGATAATGACGGCTAATGTGGAAGAAATGCCATTAAGAAGATATTTTGAATGAAATGCCTTTCCAGTTGGTTTAACCCCTGTCCCAAACACAGTAGTAAGTAATAATGATGTACAGATGTGGGCTTGTGTCACTGACTAATCTTCTCTGTTGTACACACCAGAAGACAAAGTACCTCATCTATAAGTTCCTCCATCCTTGTAACAGAACAAAACCCAAGCTCTAGTTTACCAGTATTAAAACTCCAAATTTGTCTATGGTGCTGTTTATTTTTGTAGATCGGGAAAAGGAATGTTTGAATGAGTATTTAGTACATTGGAACTTCCATGTCAGACAGTATTGTATTTCTTTGTCAAATATCAGATCTTGCATACAAAATTTCAGTCAGCATCTTAATCTATGTGTAATCCTAAATGCTGTTTTCCATTGTTAGGGTTAGGGTTAGGGGTTAATGTAAGGGTTAGGGTTAGAGTGTACATCTTTCACCAAATTTTTATAGTTTTTTAAGGAGTTCAGACTCATAACATAGGAGGAACAAAGAATTTGGCTTTATATTGTCTGTTCTTATTTGCACTTTTGTTGAATTTTCAATTTTTGGCAAAGATTTCTACTGAGCAGATGTTATTGTACTATCAGGTAACAGATGACTGGCTAATCTGTTGAAATGTCATCAAAGGAGGGAGTTATCTACCTTTGTCATCAATGATTTAAAACTTCTGGAATTCTAAAGATTGATTGAGTATTGCTTCAATAACTATTCTCACTTTGCCCTATATGTGGGTAGCATGTTATTTACAAAATTGCCAACATGTGCTTTTCAGTAAAATTATCTTCATGATGAAAAATTAATGATTTATTGTATCATTAGAGAGTGCCATGATAGTAAGAAACATGATCAAATTTCTAAAAGCAAAATTTCCACCATGGCGGCCAATCATGTGTTTCATCTGTATATCAACACTTTCAATAGATATACTCTTCAAAGATCCTAACAGATTGGCAAAAAATTGGCTATGAAAATTGTTCTGTTTATAAAACTTTCTAACTGTGGAATCTGGACAATTACTGCAGATGTTATAACTAAATTGAACATCAAACTCTTGTATTTTTAAGATGCCCCAATTCCAATAGCTTAAATACAATTAACAAAGGAAATTGGGATGATAACCTTTCAACAACACATCAAACCCCAGTAAGCTATAAAAAGTTTTTTTTTCCAAAAAATGATGTATTGTAACAATAAAACTGTCATGTTGAAAAGCAGAAAATAAAAGGATTTTTTTTTTTCAAAAACCAGAGATAGACATTACAATGACATCCCACCAGGACAAGAATTTATAGGTTGAATTTTAGTACAGCTACCAACATAAATATCTGCATGATTTGTCTGACGGTTTGTTTGTATCTTCCTCTGAAGATTTGTTGTTTAATTTGATAGAAATGTCTGCTGAAAAGTCTATTTCACTTAGAAACTGACAAGATTAAGTTCAAACTGATTTGAAATTTACACCTGTTTGTCAAATGTTTGCCAATTCAATGATTTTTATGGTTTCTTTTATCAGTCTTATGTCACTATTCTAACATTATGTTGAAAGTTCAAATTTTGATCATTAACTTAATGCTAGGAACAAACATTCTATCCAACACTGTTCAGACTCAATTTTCTTTCTTCCACATCAAAACCCTTCCAATTTCCACTGATTTATATGGCCATTTTTTCTCAATACAACCATACAAATTGAAGACCATTAAACTAGAACTGAACTTGTCCCTTTTGTTTTAGGTATTTTTATGGCTCTATAATGGGACATTAGTCTAATATTTATATAACTTTTTAATTCCATGGGACCAATTCAATATAGTTTATTCCACTAACATTTTACATTGCACCACCATTCATTCTAGTTGTAATAAACCGTTCCATCCATCACTAGTTATTGAAATCATTCCTTTAATCACAGTCAACTTCTAATGTTTAATTTCCATGTGAAGGTAGCAAATTAATTACCCCCTTGACACAATATTACTCATTAATTATCACATTAGCATCAAAAACATTTCAGTTATACCTCTAATGTCCATATTTAATCATCCTAAAAGAACCAATGATATCAAAAAATCAATGTATCCCTGCAATTTTGTTGCTTATTTCATGGGTTGTGTTTAATTAATAATCAGCTTTCATAATTTTATTTTGCATAAACAGAAGTCTATAATTTTAATTCTAACTTCAAGGCATAATTACAATAAATTTGTACAATAAAAGTTATGGAAGTCCCTTTATAAAAATCTTGAAGTCATGTCCCTTTGAAAAAAATATTTTCTAAAACAAAAGTTATATCCCTTTGGGAATTTTTGTCGATTGTGGCAAAATCACAAAGTTTAAGAATCTAAAAAAAATTTCACCTGATCATAATTGTTTAATCTGAATCTGAATTAAAATTCTTAAATTCATGTATAGTGTAGTAATCTTCTTGAAAACACATTGATCAAATTTCATGAAAATCTGGTTTTTCCTGCAAATCACCCAAAGGTTTGTTTTGTGCAAACTTAAGTCTGGCCTTTAACTTTATTCACAAGTTTTCTTAATGACTACAATTACACATATTAGTAAGCATTGTTTCGACTAAGATGGACAGATAACCCTGGTCAGGCAGGTGTTTGTAAGATGTTGCGATAAAGGCCTTTCTGTCAGGTGAACCAATACATTAATTATACCACCATAACAAATTCAACTACTGGTACCCAGCGGTACTGACTGGTATAGTATAGAGCACAAAAATCCTGTCAAGATTTTTAAAACATACTACAATGAACAATCCCACGGAAGTCTGGCAACAACAAATGTTATGAGTTGGCCAAATATCAGATTGCCGTTATTCTTTGGTGACCATCAAATTGTGAAAGAAAAAAAAATATTTTAAACCGCAATGAAATATGAACAAATTTCACTGGATAACCCTGCTCAAACTCATTCATAAATATTTCAGTTATTCATATAATTATAATGAACGCAGTTTAACCATAAATTTTACAGCCAGTTTCTAATCACATATACTAATATATTTGTTCAGGTGCAAATTGTCATAAACTCATAAGACTATTAAAAAATATCATTTTTACCCAAAAACCAACTTGTCATGTAACTAAAGTAAATCTTACGGGATTTATTATAAGATTCGATTTTAATATGTTCCATTAAGTGGACCTTGTTTGCTTTATGTTTAATAAAAAAATTTATGGACCTTTCTTTTCATTTATTATTAATAAAATTAGTCAATAATGGTCTCATAAATTATCTCCACTAATCACTCAAATACTTTAAATCAATGATAAACAGCATGGACACTTCAGAATTGTCAGGTATTATCTTGTTATTATCAAAGTAATAAAAGTCTTCCTGGACAATATTATAAATTTTTAAGACTGTTTCATAGAAACAAACTATGATATTTGACCTTGTAAAAAATGAACACTTGTAAAAAAAACGAACAAACAACATTCTACTTGTATACTTTTTCTGTGACTTAAGAATTGTGAAAAACAGGAGTAACCTACTACACTTTCATCAATCAATTAAAAAAAAATTTAACTATAACTTCCGAATTGGTTAATAAAAGTCTTTCAAATGTTATGCCTACAAAAAACTGCTTTGTTAGATATTAAGACAAAAGAAGAAACAAATATTAATTTTGACACAGTTATTATTACAAACTATGTCTTTAGACATTCTTTGTTTATTAATTACTGCAAGAAAGAAATGAAATATGTACATAATTCTTTAATAAGTCATGTACTTGTCTAGAATTAAACTTGTAACTGTCAGTTTTGTTTCAAACTGTGAACTAAAAACAAAAACATGATCATATCTACTGTCAGAAGTCAATACCGGTTTGGTAGAACTTTACCCAACCTTTATATGGCTAACAAAAGTTTGACCCACTTTGATTTTGTGCTAAAGAGGTGTTCATATAGATACCAATCTCAATTTTATTGAAAAGAACAAACATTTTAAAAATTACCCACTCAAAATTTGGGCTTGCACGCAACTTAAAATTGCTCATCAAATCTCTACCTATTTGTCAAGTGACATTTTATTTTCAAGTCATTCGTCCTTGCCAAATTCTTACCAGATCTGTTATGCTGATAGCTGACTGAAACACTAATTCATATTCAAAAGTATATGAATCTAAATTCATATTCGGTCTTCAACCCCAGAGAGTCAATTCAAAAGTGAATGTTATTTTTTCCTCCCATTATATAGAAACATAAAAATGTTATAAAAACATCATTAAATTTAATTGTTTGTTGGTTTAAATGGTATTTTCCCATTATCCAAATCATAAGTGGGAAGTTTGTACCAGTCACGTACGGTAACAGTATACAATATTTGAACTTGCTGCCTGTTTACAGTTTGGTCCTAAAGAACATTCAAACTTTCAATACAAACTGAAAAATCTGCATACCATTCACTGTAAAACACAAGAATGTTTTTTTCTTTTTTTCAAAGTTTCTAAACATCTTTGTTTTTCACTTTTTGAGTGTAGTTTTTTGCAAAATCTTTTGATGCTCTTTTCTAGCTTGTCTGAAAGGAAAACCCTCGACTTGCAAAAATGCTTTTATTAATGCCTTTAAAATGTTGCAAAGATAGCTATTTTTCATCTGTCTTGTATAAAAATGTTCAAAATTCTGTGCTTATAAATTTCTGTTAAATATATTCCCCGGATTTAAAACATCATCTGAATGTGAAATGAAAATCTATATTCAATTTACCTTCGTAACTATCTATTTGGACAGGTAACTACAGTATAAATTACTGTATTTAAATATAAAATATGAAAAAAAATTTCATATCCAAATAAATTGACAAGACAGATAAAATTGTACAAGGCTGCTTTCAAAAGTAAGATATCTCCCAGCAGGATGGAATTGTGGGTAAATTTGTAGAGGGATGATTGTCAGCAGACCATTAAATCAAAAGTAATGTTTGAAAAAAAACTCAAAGGAATGTTTCAAAAGGATGATAGCAGGGACATGACAGGTGGCAACAGGTTGAAAGATCCATGACCCTTTATCAAACAAGGTGAAAACTTTTGGTTTCTTAAAATTGTTTAGTAAATATTGTACATACAGTATATTTAATGTTAAGAACAATAGAACAATTTATTCTTGACCATTTGGAATCTGATCAGAGTCGGAGGTAGATCCAAGGAATGAAATATGATGGGGAAAAAGGAGAGAAAAATGGCTATCTCCAGATGTTTAAGGGAAATCATATCATTTTGTTACATTTCTTCATTCTTTTCATGGTGTCAGCACCAGTAACAGTATATTTCAATGATATTTATTGTGATTATGTACATTATAGAAATTCTTGTATCCAGTTCTAGAAAAAGCAATCCAATATTCTATGCAATACTTGTGTGTATTGTAACAAAGTGGAAACATTTGTTAAGTATACAAGGAAATTCAATTTAGCCCCATCTCAAAGCAACTTCCATCAAGTAGTCAACTTGGAAGAAACATCTGAATCTAATGACAGTTTGTCAAATTTTGACAGATCGACATTGGATCACAAGGAAATACAATGTTTCTGTATAATCACAAATTTACATTGGTTCTGCTCATCTTTGAAAAATTCCATTCAAAGGTTAAGGTTTTTTCGGCATTTTTTCTTAAATTTACCAATCCATCTGATCCAATGAAACAGTGTCTGTATCAAAAATTGTCTTTACAGATGAAAGCATTGGAGACAGGAAGCTTAAGAAAAAAATAGATCTTCTATAATTTAATCTTATTTGTTTGTTTGATTGCAGGTACCATCTTAGCTAGACAAGGGTTTCACTCATGGTTCCCCCTCCCTTCACCCTTGACAGTGAAGAGAGGAGGGATCGTGAGCAAAACCCTTGGAAAGTGAAGATGTGCAGGTAAATGCAACCTCCACTTTTAAAATTTTTTCCATAATATTGTGGAGGTCAGTACATTGTATAAATGGTGTTTAAATCCAGCTGGGTGTGAAACTATGATGCTCACACCGCAGAGGCAAGTTCAAATCCACTACCTAGAGCCCTCAACTATCCAGGTCCTGTATATTTTTTGTGTGTTTAACTATAAACAGCAAATCCACTCCTGTTTCAGTAACAATTTTCAAGGGAGAAAACTTCTACAAATGTTTACTGATAGTCACAACACCTGTTTTATTTTAAACATGTTTTAGCATATTTCAAACCTGAGATGGTAGACCCACTTCCCATTTTGCAATTATCAATCCATTTAACAAATACTTAAGTTAACAAGGTGTATGTATTTGTAAGGATGATTTATCTCCTCTATCCATAACATATCCATTGTAGAAATTCTCCAACATGTTCTGGGCGAATAAATTGTATATTAAACTGATATTAAAGCACATGGTTTTCATTTACCACAAGCTTGGCTACAATCTAACTTCAAATGTATTGTAGTATGTAAATCTGCTTAAATTACCCATACAAACTTCAAAGACGTTCCCTAATAGCAACATCCCTGCATCATTTGTTTGTTAAGTCAATGGTATCTACCCCCTATCAATATCCTAGGACTGTCAACATTTAAACCTTTTTACAAAAATCATTGAATATTTGTAACACACCATCAAGTGTTTTATGATATGGGTTGCCCCTGTGACCTTACTATAATAAAACCTATATATTCATTCAGTCTTCTTTCAATCTGCAAAAATATTTTTCAAAACATCTTTTGTGCCTCTTAGCTTAAGATTTTATAAACAAAATTTGACAAGAGCATGTTTATGTTAATGTTATGTAAATGTGTCATTCCTTCATTAATTGTCAACTTGTCAAATTCTTATATTGTTTTTAATCTAAATTATAATCAGATAATTAAGAATTTGCTAAATCATTCCTCATCTAACTTGTATAGCCAAAGTATCTTTATTTCCATCAATAATATACTTTATATGATTTATAGACACAAAAGAATCCTTCAAGATGTAAAATGAATTTGACAAGACTGATATTGGATTCATGTATTCAAAGTCTCTCTACTTAGCAATAGGTCAAGGGCTGTTTTTTCTCAACACCTGTCTTCCTGTCTGGCAATCTACATTCACTGCATTCATGAGTTCCGTTCATCAAAAGCATGTTATGTCAAAAAAAAACATAGAGAAAATGTGTCCATGAGACACTGATGCCCCTGTCCGGCAAACAGGAAGTAGCCATATGTTGGTCCCGAAAAGGGGAGACACAGTATCACTCCCCCTGATAATGCTTAACCCCAAATATCTAATCAATCCAACTTACAGAAGCTGAGAAATCTTTGACGAAAATTGACAAACATATGGATGGACAGACAGAAGGATGGGGAAAAACTTAATGCAGCCTTTGCCTAAAAGGGGGGCATAATAAACTGTAACCACAATTTTAACCTACATCTTATACTTGATTTAATTGGCAATGATTGGTAAAGATACCATCTTAACTTGGTAGTATTGAACCTTCTCCTATGTCATGAAACAGAGTATCAGGAAATTCTGTTAAAACAGTAAACTCAGTATGCTTTAATTCCCAAAAGAGAACATGACATAAGAAATCAAGCATTAAATCATTGTGTAAGGAAATTCCAGTCTTCTACTGTTACTTTATCACTGGGTTAATATCAATTTTATACAATATTTTCTGACAAATATGTGAGATAATTGGAAATATAGTACGCAAATGTAGGCAGATATTCTCAGAAATGGTGAAAACAGACCCTCTACGTCTCCCAATACTCCCAAAACACGACTTATCATGCTTTGCTGCAATATGGCAATTACCAAGTCCACTGGGAGCAGAAACTACAAAGTATTAAGGCATTCAAAACCGCTATTAGATTTACATAGCGTAATCAAAGCATTCAAAAAACTTCCACTGCAAAAACTCACATTGAACATCAATTTCCAACAAGCTGAAGGAATGTTTTGTAAAACAATTAAGCTAGAAATAACGAAAACACACTCGATCCTGAACATCAACTAAATAAACTCACTAAACCCACGGCAAAGGTAAACAATTTTGTTTACAATGAATATCTGATGAGGATTATGGTTTTATACAACTGCTCTAAATTCCAACATTTGCTGTTGCTATAAAAAAATGAACATATGCTGTACACTCTTAGTCATGATCTTTTGTTTATGTTTCATTTCCAGGGCAAACCATCTCAAAACATACTGACTGACAGGTAAACTGCTAAAGTAGATGGCCATAAACCTCAATATATAGTCACCAGTGCTTCAGATCAGAAAGGTTCAAACTAAACTGTGCAATATTACTGTATGTGACAGGATTGTTATTACAACAATCAGAACTTTCATTTCAAAATTTTCTAGTATGTTTTGTTACACCTTTGGAAAAGCCAAAAAAATTGCATCACCATTCAACCATTCACAATAATAAATGCATGCAATAATTTTAGAATATACAGTAATATACAGTAATAATCAAATTTTGTACAGGGGAGAGAAATCATGTTAAAGCAAATGACAAGTAGAAATTTGCTTCATTGATCAACGAGGAACCATAGAGCTTTGCCAGATAATACTAATATGTTGTATTTTTAAAAGAAACCTGCATGAAAACTTGCAACACAATAAAATGGTACCAGTGAATGTCTGAATCCAGATTTAAAAACCAACGAAATCAAACTTCCTTAAAGCCCACATATGTTTGTAGCTATTTGGCTTTTAAACTAGTTTCCCATGCATACTAAAGTGTACATAAATTCATCATATAGGTCACAGCTTGTGAGGCCTCGGTGATTTTCATTAACATATACTTGGTTGAATATAATTATAATATTATGATATATTATTCACATCAGATATAAACAATACACCCCGTTAATAAACATTGCATTTGAATATTTATCACAAGTTTAATATTGCTGGTCAGAATTTCGGTCCAGGTGGCCTTAAACCCTGTTATCTGGCATATATATAACCGTGTCACAGTGACAGGGTAAATTCTTTTCACAAATGGTCTAAAATCTTTTAATCCTCAAGTTTTGCACTTACTAAGTCCATGTAAACAGAGAAGCCAAAATGATATGAAATCTTCAAGTTTCCTCCTCTTCTAGACTCTAGGCCAAATTTTTTCAACCATGACTATTCAAAGTACAATGAAGTATGGTTTCTATTTTTGGAAGACCTTCCAGCCACAAATACTTCAATAATTAAACATTTCAATTATCATATTCTTATACTGTAAATTCAAAAATTGCGTGCATTTATTATTGCAAATGTTCGAATGATGACGTTAATGCGACTTTTATTTTTGCGACCATCCAAAGATGTAACTAGAAAATTTCGGAATGTGAGTTCTAATTATTGCGATTACAATCCTATCGCATTATTAATAAAAACATCTCATTAATTTCTGCATTTACAGTATTTTGATTTTATTTTTGTAATGTACCAAAATGTCTTATTTCAATGTTGACCTATAAGTTTCAAAATTTTCTGGTTTTTTTTTTTCCAAATATTAAAAATCTAGTTTTAGTTCAGCTTCACCTAATAACTAAATAATTCATTTTTCTTCAAACACTAAAGATAATCAATGTCAATTTGTCACACCATGTATAAATATATCACAGTTGACAACAGTATTATATAAAACAAAGCAGCATTATGATTTTGAATATCTATAAACTTATTATATCCCTGATTTAAATTCTTGTGGATGATTAAACACAATTAATGGTAATTAAAGAAGTTTGAGATAAGATAATTAATTTCAAGGTTGCTGGGGAAAAGATGGTAAGATAATGCACACCTGGGCAGGTATTTATTGACCAAATACACCTGATAAACTAATTGACACCTGATAACGACTAAGGATGAAGTTGTCACTGTAGGTCTATTCAACAGAAAATTGTGATCTTTAATTCATTTCCTTTATAAAAAAAGGATTTGCGTAAAAGACCATAGTTGATACATTAAAGCCAGTACAGACTTTTTTCACATGATATTGAAAATATGTCAGCAAATTATAGGTAGTTATGTAGTCTCGTCTTGTAAAGTACATATGACAGTGTGATCTTGCAGTATGATATGACCTTTTGGCTCTTTGTTGCTAGTGACTGTAGTTCACTTCATGGGAGATCCCTCTTAAATATTACATTATAGTGTATTATGTGAGTTTTGGTCCCACCAAATTTTGCCTGTGTCCTTACTGTTCATGCAGGTTATTGAATCAAGATTGCTATCTTTCTGAGGCATTACCAAGGAAACTGTCTTGTCAATTTTTTCAGGACACTATAGACAATATGCTATCCTTAAAACTAAAATTAAACAGGAGACCAGTTATCAACCATAAACCATAAAACAGCTACAAAAATGTCATGGTAAAACTGCTGTCAGGACCGTGACAAATGGTTCTGTCATATTCATGGTCAGTAATATCAAATACACATTTACTAATGACCAAGCCATTAGTGTCATCTGCCCACAAAATAAATACACATTCTGTGAATGGACAAGGTCATCTGCATGCCAAAATACACGTAGTAGTGTCATCTGTCCACGAAATAAATACACATTCTGTGACAACAAGGTCATCTGTATGCCAAAATACATATAGCAAGGGCAGTTCATGATTTGTACCTACAAGAGCTAACATGCAACAATTCTCTACACTTATTGTCAGGAAAACTGTGTATACAATAGCAGGATCAGCAAAAAGCTATGACCTGAATTTCATATTATCAACCCTATAATACACTGACTATTGACTTGAACTGACAACATTTTTTGCTGATCGTTACTGCATCAAGGAAAACATTTGCTTAATTTTTAATATCAATTTCAAATTGATGCAAATTCAGATAATCTAAGTTTTAAATTTTTAATGAATTTCATGTTAGGGAACAACAATATCAATTATTGGTTATTGTGTAACAAGGGGAACCACAAAAATGATATTCAGTCATAGGCAATCAGCATTCTATGATACCAATTTTCTTAAACATTGGTTGTAAACAGGGCTCTAAAAATCACAACAGAGATTGTTGAAAGAATTAAGTATGCAATCATTTTATAAGAATATTACACACAGAAGATTGGGGAATAATTGTTTGTTTGTGATGGTGAATTAACCTCTGAACCAGACAAACAAACATCAAAGCTAAACAAAACCATCACAATTCCCAAACCATCTGTAACCCAGCTGGACTGTACATAACTGACCATTGGTCATCTGATGATAAGGTCTGTTTACAGATATGATTAGTTTGTCCACAATCCATTACATTAATTAACGTGAATTGATATTAAGGGGGAGATAATTAACCAGAGATAAAATGGAAAACCAGAAATAACCTGCTGTGAACCTCAAAACCAACACTGTTCTGGAAATCACATGCTGGTACCTCACAACAAATAAACACAGTTCTGATGATCACCTGCAGGGAGCCCACAACAAACAAACAGGCTCTGATAGCTATACCTCTTACAGCTTATAATCTCTGTTCTTTATAAACATTCAAATTTATCATTTTTATAAATTAGTATAAAAAGGTTGTTTTGACAGAAAATCTACTTCAAATTACACTATCAAATTTAAAATACTCCTATCCTAATATATACATGTACGAAACTTAAAAAGAAGAATTTATCACACTGAGTACCACAGCATTAACTTTTGGAATCTAGATCATTGCATTATATTTGACTTCATTCAAAATCAAGATAGGAGTTGGGTAACACATTTTATGAGATTATTAAAAGGAAGTACTTCCATTCCTAATAACTTAATGCATGGTAAACAATTAAAAGATGAACCATTGAACTTGTTATGTTTTGTACGGACTCAGACACTTGGTCCCTCATCAATCACTAATAACTCTCCCATCAAGAGAAAATGTGCCTTTTTTATTTAATCGTGGCTGAGCCTCAACTTGGTGTCATCGGGGAATTGTGTGATTGGATCAGTTCAAAAACTATCACTTAAATTACCATTAGTATGCGACACTTTCTAATTAAGGATCCATCATGAAATTGTTTTGGGACTTCAGTGAAAAAATCATAAAAAGAGAAAGATTTTTCTACACAGATGACAATGTTCGGAATTCTAATATCAGTAAAAGCCTGACATCTCAAATAACCAAAGTTATAATCCTGCATTTATAATAAATTCCAGCGGGTCAAGTCTGGAATGCATTTCTAATAGAATTAAAGTGATTCTGCATTTTTTATACACATTTTTTAGCTATTATTATACACATTTTTTTTTATTTTTTAAAAATATTTTATTTTTTATTTTATGAGTGGTTGCTACGTCAGTCTGTTCCCAGTAAATACATATTGATACATGTACACATCAGATCTGTGTGCCTTTCAAACAATAACAATCTGGTGTCAATGGAAGTGACATTCTCTTGAAGGCCAATTGATATTGTTTTTATAAACATTTCACAAGAGACAATAATTATTATACAATCTTTATAATAACATTTTAGATCAAATCAAGAAGAAATGCATCAATTTCAAATTGTTTTTCTTCACAAAAGAAACAGGGAAACCTAACTGCAATGACATTCAAATTAATCTATGGACAAGGTGACATTTAGTGAAAGTCACTGTCGATACCATCTGTTAAAATTATCTGGACTTTCACACATCTCCCAAGATATTTCCTTAAGGACTGACTGGTTGACAGGTCCAGAGAGAACAAAAGGTGACAAAGTCATTAATAGTTATTAGCAATCAATCATTGCTCAACATTTCATTAAAATGCTACAATCTGATTACTACATGGTGCAATTCACCGATTTCATAATGGCTGCTATAAGAAGAAATCCTGATTTCAAAACATATAAAGTCTATAAAACTACAATGGCACTGCTAAACTTAACCAAGAGCACTCAAAAAAGAATTATGTTAACTATTTTACCCAGTAGTTGGAATTCTGTATTTACATACCGTTATTTTGCCTCTCTGGTTTGGGGGAGGCCCTTGATTAGAATAATAAAATACTCTTTTCTATGCAGACAGTGAAATATTCAGGTACACCACAAAAAGCTTTTTTCTGTGTCACTTTTTGATAATCCATTTAAGGTGTTTTTTTATTAAAAAAACAAAAACACATCAGTCAGTGTAAGAATTCCTGGTACATTAAAATTTCAGACCAATATTTACATTACTGAAAATTGATGTTCCGTGATTTTATCAAAGAAACAAAGAATTTGGGGTATTAACTGAGGATAAAATTTCAATCCCTTTAAAATCCATGATGAGAGAATAATAATATGACTTTATCCTAAAATCAATGGCAACAGATTATCAAATTCTTTACAGCAGAAAGGAAAATGAAAGGCAAACTTTAAACAAGACAAAACTTATATTAACCTTTATCATTTTTCAGTAAGTTATAGCTTACCAAAACCTTTTGATGATATTTATGTTAAGTTTAGGCAAAACTTAAAAAATAAGTGATCTACTGTTTCCTGACCAACAATATGGATTATAGCAATCATTTTTTATACTGATGCCAAAAAGAGTGGCCTTGTTGTTGAAGTAACATGTTCTCAAAATATTTTATTCAACATTTTCTAAGTTTGGTCCATCGGTAGATGGATTCTACAAGGATCAGTCAGATATTGCAAAGCAACTTTTTATGAATGACCTACTGTACCCCCAAAATATCATATGCAAACATTTCTTTCAAGGGTTGGTCTTGAACTAAAAATATCTTGCTTTGGCCTAGAGGGTGTTGGTTTGTACACAGAACTTCATTCATTACAGGAAAATTCAATTAGTAGTGATATAATTACGCCCACTTTTCCTTCTATACCATATCAATACCGAATTGCATATGCCACAATTGTGCACTAAGTGGCCTAGAATTTCTTGTAACCAAATTTGAACTCTTTATTGATTCTGTGCACCTGCAAGACAAACAAAGCACCGCCTTACATGTATCTTCTCAGAAGGATTCAATTCAAAACAGGACTCAATCCAAATCATTAGTTCTTTTGGAAAATTCTGACCTACAATTTACGTTACATTTGTACAATTTTCTGGGCGTAACATTAAATGCTTTAAAGAAGGGGGAGGGTCTACACAGCAACACAATTCAATAATCACTCCGACAGGATGAATGGGCCACAGTGGAATAAGTACTAATCTAATACCTACTACAAAAAGAGAAACAGGTGTTTCAGCAATTTCTTTTGTTATTCTTTTTCTTTTTTAAGTAGTTCAAAAAGCTAATCAGCAGGTATTTTCCACTTCAGGTTTTACTAAATTGATCTGAACACATCTCAATTTTATTTAATCAATTAAGTCATATATAAAATATAAAAAATATTTAATGGTCTACATACAAATCACAATTTTTCTATCCTTGTGATTAGGTTAACGAAAACTTATAGAAGTAAACAAAAATCTATTACCAAAAATCCACCAGAAAATTGAGAGTAAATTTTGTGTAAATACTGAAGATAGAAGATAGGATATCACTAAAGACCAAATATCAGATTAATCCTAAGGCAAACAAGACAAGTAACTACCTAAATATCAACAGTGGTAATCTATGGCAGAATGACCTTCATCGCTTAACAGGTCATCTTCCCCAGATAGGGTCCCTCTTCATTACTTACTTAGATCTGATCATTAGATTTCCCACAGAAAGTGAACACTTGCTGAAAGACTTCCATACTTTTGTTTTCACAAAACTCCTGTATTTCCCCATTATAGGATCAGATAGGACAGAAATTTTTCAGTGTCTTACAAACTTATTTTTATCACCAAACGTGCCCTTCAGGAAACCATCCAACCTCTGTAAACTGGTAAAAATTACTAATTTCCCAATAATTTTTGCTCTTTTGTATATTGACCTCTGTTATCTGGCCACCCTTTTAACTGGCCAACATTCTCTGTCCCATTGCTGGGTAGTTTAGAGAAGTTCTACTGTATAGTTTTCTCATTAAATAAAATCTTGTCAACTCTGGGGAAGTTCAAGAAGGTCAGTCAGTCTCTTAACAATGACCAAAGATTTCTGGTTTTTCATATTTTTTGATAGCTGGTCCAATTTCTCTTGTGTATCCACACATGAACATACACCATTCCTCCATTTTTTGTGGGACAATAAAAGTTCCGAATCATCTGCCATTGGATACAGATTCCAAAGAGGGAAAATAATTATATGAAAATGAAAAGATATGGGGTAAATGTCAGAGAGACTGCACTCCCACCACAAGAAAAACGGAGAGAATTTACAAACTGGAGATCTTCACTACTTATGTACAAGTATGACCCAGATACATTTTCAACATGTGAACTTCAAAAAATATACTGGATAAAGCAGCTTTATGAGTACATCCAAAAAACAAAACCATTAACAAGACTAATCTGGCACAGGTGACCTTTGAAGTAACGAATTTAATTTGCAGTTTTGTATTTTTCCTCCGGTGTGGTAATTCGCCATTCATTTCATCCAGTTAAGTTTTGGATAAACTATTCCGTTAAGACTTTCAGATCTAAGCTAATGTCATTTTAAGTTGTGGAGACCTAAAAATGCAAAGTCTGTTATCTTTACGAATGAGAAATTGATCCTCTAGATAAATAAGAACCATATAAATAAAGGAAAATTGATTGTTTTCAGTACAATTAATATAATTGTACCTCCATGACGATTCAATTTATCCAATTTGTTCCAGTGAAGTGTAAAATATTAGGGAATAGAGCGAGACAATATGGGGACATTGGAATTAATGGAAGAGCCAGTTGCGGTCGGACTTTACAATTCTATCTGTATACTTTATCAGACTAATCCTATTTTAGTCCATTACTACATGACTGGCATTACTAATATTGACTGTATATAACTCTCTGTTTTCATTTCTATAATACTTTACACAAATACAAAATAAACAGTAAAATATTTAAATCCAGATTTAGGGATTTGATTTCATTGTCCAACTATCATTAACAACATTCAATTAAAGTACACAAAGTTTTATCAATTAATTTACTGATAGTTTATACAGAGCAATTGTTGGACAGTTTCTATTGAATTTATGGTTTGTTCAGTTATTAAAATGTACTGTGTCCAAAAGATAAAAATAGGGTGCATGGACTGTCAATTTAGAACAAATCCATTATTAGGATATATCCTGGTATACACAGCAGAAGAAGGTAGCTGAAACAAATGAGAGTAGACAGCAAAAATAACCACAAATATCTACCACCTTTTACTGAAGTCCTCCAGAACTAAATTATGAAATGTCATCTGAATGGTTGAACTATGTATAGGAGACCGGATTCAAGATTCTTTTTATAGAATTTTAGACCAAGAATAAGAATCAGAATTAGGCCATAATGGGACCTGTAGAAGTTTAAATTCTACTGTCATTTGGTGGGTGGCTGTCTCATGGACAATCATGCCA
>JARWCS010000007.1:6208927-6222533 GCA_034783895.1 Geukensia demissa | reverse complement strand
TGATAAATAACATATGCAAAGTGAATGTGAATCTAACAAGCCAGAACTAGGATAGACTGTGAACATTTAACCGATTTATGACTTTGTTTACAGTGTGTAATATGCCAGATATGAATGTATAATTATGCTTCTCTCTATGAACAATCAAATTCCTAACTTGTTGCCTGTTGTGTTATGTGAAGTAGACATGGAATTTTGCTAATTCGGCCTCCCGTAAATCTGACGGAATATATCAATGACTAATGCATTTCATTAGAGGAAATTATACGCGACTTTTTCACCTAATTTTCCAGAGGTTAAGCTTGGAACAGCGACGTCTTCACGATCACTTGGTATGAAGACATTACGGAAGAATTACCAATTCAACAATCTACTCAGCAAGCAATTTATCCGGAAATCTTGTAATATTTTCAGCAACTTGTTGATTAAATGATTGGTGAGAAACAATCTACTACACGCATGCTCATAACGGGCTCTAAATAATTAAGTCCATAATCAGCATATTTTGAAGATGATAATTAGATGGGAGTAACCCGTAACATTACCATTGCAGTCTTACCCCTACAACCTTCAAAATAATTTTCTAAAATAAATATAAATCTTTTCACAATAAAAATGTCACTGAACATGCAGTACTAAAATTTTGTTTTACTAATTTTAACAACAAATGGACGGACTACTCCCTAGCGGCACCATGTCTACTCCCTAGCGACACCATGTCATGATGGAAGAGGTGTTTTAGAGAGACTTGTTCTACAACATTTTAGATGACATTACATCATGCCAGAAAAAAAAGATGCTTAAAAAAATCATATAGTCAACATTCTAAAACGTGACCCAAACGTAAGAGAAACTTCATAATCAATGAATGACAACAAAACGCACTCGAGATCAAGTCCTTTACAACTCTAATCAAAAATATATCTTTCTACAGATACACAGGCCATATTCTCCAAACAAATTAAAATGTCTACAACTTTGTACTTAAAATGAAGGACTATCAAAGATAAATAAAGGGGGCACTACAAACTTCTGATCAAAGTATCATTGCTAGTCAAACTGCAAACTAGACAGCTAAACAGCCATCAAGAAAATGAATATGTTTGTTATGTTAACAAAACATTAAACATTTTCCTAATGGGCAAATCAATTTATTCCGACAAACAAAACTGAAAGCAACAAAGTACTGTCAGTGACTGTATAGGATGAATTTCCCTGAATAAACAGATAATGTAACAACATAAATACGGCGGAGATGATGCGTTTAGCGAAGCCACTGAAAGCTCTTTCATGTCGAGGAAAAGCAAAGTACTCCAATACAATCATAGTTTACCCAACCTACTCGAGCAATGTAATAAAAACACATTACTCTGTAATAAACTGACTTCACTCATGTTGTACATTTCCCAATAATTATGTTAAATGGGAATTGTTCAACACGTAATGATAATACTTATCAATGCTTTCTGTGACCAAATTTATTTGATTTAATCTCACTTTCGCGCGTTAAGTGATTCCCGTAAACGAAAGTCGTTGCTAATGTTTTGGTTTCTCTAGCTTCCCGACAACGTAACTTAGCAGGCTATAACATCGCAGATGTACATCTATGGTCAGCAAATGCAAAAAGTAATGAAAGAAAAAAAAAAATTTTTGCCAGGAAGGCACAATCCACATCTATCTGAATTTACCTTCAACATACACACGGGGGCCAAAAATTGAGGGATGTGTACGTGTCACAGCTGTTTACTTTCGTTCACTAAATATTTTCGTTTGAAAAAAATACATTCCGTTGATCATAGCAACAATTTTCTGATGCCAGCATATTTTATGAAGTAGATTTTTAAGACAAGACCTAATTTCAGAAGCAAGTTAACTTTTTTTAAAGTTAAATTGTATGTTAGTCATTACATTATTATAGCTCAGATTTCTTGATATTTTATTGACTTATTTTAGTAACAATTTGGAAGGTTTGCAATCAAGAAGCTGCCAAATTCTGCAAAATTTAGTGATTTTCTACACATTTTTAATTAAAATTTGTAGTCCTCTCTGCTGTTAGAAATTTTTTAAGTGGTGACAAACAGACGAACCATTGTGTAAAAACCGAACATCCAGACCAATAATACGATCACAAAAGGAAGAATAGGCTCCAATACACAAAAACTAATTACTCAACACAGTGTTTGGGCCATGAAAGGCAAGGAATATTACTCATAAATAATAAATTCATAATTGGAATCATTATTCATGGTGAATAATAATCCACGGTAGAATTAAATCTCCAATTTTCAGCTTTTCTGATCTGACATTAACTGCCTTTACATGGGTCTTTCACATAAAAATTTATGTTGTAAAATGCATAAAGTTTAAAGACCACCCAAACTTAGATTAACAACAAAACATTGAATTAAATTGCAAAACAAATGTCTGGGTTTTCAATTTTTTCATTAACGAAAGCAATTTTATAGACATTATGAAATGTTTATGTAATTTTTACTGCATGAGAACAAACCCTATTTCAATAAATGCCTTTGCTAACTAGAAGTAAATAGAAATCTCTTACGGGCTTGTCAACTGTATACACAGATACACAAGATTTACGACCACTACATAGAGATTGTCAACAACCTTTATCTTGTGACTAAAGTTTGAATGGACTTCGTTACATAAACATAAATGTCCAGGTTGGGGCTTAACCAATGAAAAAATACAGTTCTGTCTTCTAAGCTTGCTATGCGTTTCTAGAAACAAATTATACTGTCTTGTTGATATAAACGTGGACCTTGTAGTGGCTCTGAATAGAAAAGTTGTGAAAATTACTAACATAATATGCGTAGCAGTGGAAAAAAATCTGGAACTGCCATACATGATTGCCAAGTCGCAAAGCGACTTGCACAGTTCCCAAAGAGAGGTGTCCGTACGACAGGGGTCGTTTCATCACAAAAATGTGGTACGGTCAGAACCATACCGATTACACAAACTGACAGAAGAAATCCAATCCACTTATTATTGTTTTCACTAGTCAATGATCATTACAAATATCCCAATATGGTTCTTCATTTAAAACACTTAAACTACCCCCCGTAAGTGTTAGAGATAAACTTTTCAGCATCTCACACCAGATACAGACCCAGTACCAATACCCCGTTCCCTCTCATGATCTAGATCAAATGGGTAAGTGCCTATGATTGTCTTGAGAGAAAGTTTGGTGTTCATCAAGCCATTTCCTTGAAGTTGAACCGCATCTATGTTTTTACAATTTACAATTTACACTGACTACTGTAAATACTACTAATTAAGAGTCTGAAGGTCTGCTTATAAAAATGTGAGTAAAATATTCATCAATATGACTTGGACAATAATCTTTATAGTCCTTCTTGAAACTCAGATCAGAGAAAAGTTGATATCAATAATCTTTATAACTCACAATTTATCTTATCTTGGAATTCAATAAAACTACAGAAAATAAACAAGGCAAAATGTCATATCTTTATTTTTATGATATATTTCCTTCCATTTATCAGAGTTTGTCTACTAAATGAGTTTGAAATCTTCAAAGAAAATAACATTAGTGTAAATTGGTTCTTTGTGATAGGATATACCTCCACAGTCAGTATCTAAATTACTTGGTTTATTACAACAATTGAACAAATTTAAGGAAAATCAGTCAATTAGTTGAGACAATATCACAGAATGTGTCTTATAGGATTCTGTATAGGCAAATCATTAAACATACTTAATTCGTTTGATTAGCCTTTACTGTGCAATACTGATAGGTCTATAGAGAATGGCTTAATTCAGAGAATATATAATAATTAGAGAACATTAGGCCTACTTCAAGTCACTAAATTACCACAATAGAGGATTATAAAATTAGAGATTTCCATTGCTATATGGTTCTGATAAGTAAATATGTTATGTAAGATTTCATTGAATTATCTGTAAATCAATTTTGCCATGCATGCTCATAACCAAATCATTCAAGGTGTAGGCTGAATACACATTTATTGTTATGGGTCATTTCACGTATTTATCAAAAGGAAATCAAATTATCTGGTATCTTGTTCTACATCAAAGAGAAACACATCCCTCAATATAAGCACATTCAGATGGTATACATGTATCATCTATTATCCTATCACAACTATTTTGTTTTTATCTACAGACTTTCTGTTTAGAAATATCAAACAGATATTAATATCTAATTTATACTGATAGTGAAGGAAGGCCTAATTTTCAGCAAATTAATGACTGCAGTTTAAAATGGACAAGCAACATAAAAGCAAACATAGAGTGGAACAGGAATGCCCCCATCTTTCCAAACAGGAAGACGATATATGACAGACCAGAAAAGGGGAGACACAGTACAACTGATCCTGATCATGCTTCAGACCAGATATCCAATCAATCCAACATACATAAGCTGAAAAATCTTTGACAAAAACTGACTGATGTACGTACACACAGACAGACAGACAATGTAAAACTTGATGCCCCTGTCTCATAAATGCATGGCATAAAACTCTTCTTATTGCATTTTTAACACAAAAACTTCCATAAACTTTACCTATTTAAATGAAAGTTTTAATAAAAAAAAATTTGCTAACCATAGTACAATTTTACATAGGTGATGGTGGCAAGATTTTTTTTTAACTTGAGAGTAAAATTTGAATTTATGTACACTTAAGGAGAGGGTATAGCAATTTTTCATGTATTCTCTCACTGATGCAAAGTAAAATACTTATTTCCTGTAGAACAAAATACAAAATTACCAACATTTAATAAATATGGAGAATTTTTGTATGCTATATGTACATTTCAAAGAGTTACCTATCTCCAGTAGCATTAGTACCTGAACACAATCCAATTCGTCTGGGGCCATAAAAAGCTTTTCTATTTACCTACCAGAACTGACATGAATAAAAAATTGGTCTGTATATCATCTCCTTTAAAGACTACCATTGTCAGATTTATACAAGCTTTCCAGCTTTACAGACACTTATCACTCATTTTGTTTATATTCTCTTGAGAAAACATTTCTGGACTCATCATTTTTATCATCAGTATGATAGTACTAGACATACTGAGTGGACCTGGTGATGGACAAATACAGTATGTTGGGCATCAAAAACAAACATTTAAGTGTTGCATTATGGGATTACAGACAGATTCATGGTAAACAAAACTTTAAAATGTGACTTGAAGACATAAATTATGGCCTGCAATGTAGGTCTTCACAGTTAAGTATAGCCTCCTGGGCAGATTAATAGGTATATTGATATTTATTATGACCTGAGAAAGAGACATCACAGCAATGGAAAAGGCAATGTTTACAAAAACATCAAGACCCATATGATAAGCTTATTGAAGTTTTAAACATTAAAATATGGGTTTACCATTAATAAGGGCTAAAAGACAGACAAGCAGGATTTTATGTTCTTAAAGACAGATTCGTAATAACCAGATGGTCTCAGTCATGGTCTAGTTGACAGAGTCTCAAAATTGTAATTTGAGCTCTAAACCTAATTCAAGGCATGAAACATTCGTCATTTTGTACTGCCCCTGAAGGCAGCCTGGGTATAGAAATAGCCTGTTCATTACTCTGCCTACAGGTAGAACCTGGATAAAAGGAATAAACACTTGACTACCTTTTCCCACAGGAAATGTCGAGGAAATATAAGCACTACATATCTCTGTCCTGGAAGGCACTGGTCCTCCAAAAGAGGCATTCCTGGTTGTGGGTATGTAAAAATTCACAACCAGTGCAGAGGGAGATTTTAAAGACACTCAGTGTGAAGAATGCCATGTTTTATGCACATTAGACCCCTTGCAACAGCTCAGTAGTCAGAAGGCCACCAGTTGCAATGCTCAATTTTCTTACCCTACCCAAACCACATTATTCCAGTAGCAGTAAAAATTTCCCATCCGTAACATCCCAGATTTACATTACATATTGATTTATTGTTTGTCAACTTTCCCATCCTGAATATAGCTGAAATATTGCCAGCTGAACGTTAGGCAGCAATCAATCATTTTGTATTAATTATAAGAAAAACATACAGTTCATAAAGACGAAATAATAGTTACATTTTAACATGCAATGTATTGGCTAAGTGTATAATAACTAGGGCTTATGATTCGCCATGAAAAGTATGCTTCAGGCTAAAACCAACAATTAGATAGTGCCAAAAGAATATCCTTATGCAGTGTAAACCAATCTTTAATAAGGATGGTTTCAATGCAGAGGAAAACTGTTATCTCTAATCCTCAGAAAAATTGGGAAATTAAGCAGAAGTTCACAAATAATGGCCAAATTTCACAGATGAACAATTTCTATCGTCAGAATAGCACCAGAAGGGTGTGGTATATGGACTCCATGACAGATGACCAATTTGTTCATCAACAACCACATTATCATGCCACAGTTGTTTATATCACAACACACTGACAGCTGGACACATTTGTTGCATTCTAAGTGCATTTGTGCTGCAACAAAGATAAACTTGATGGTCATTTCTGATTAATGGTCGGCTGGTCAGAAACAGGTGCAAGATAAACAATGATTTTATCTGTGACAATGATATACTGGAATATAAAGCAGAAATAATGACTCAGCAGAAACAATGTTTACATGTAAAATCAGTTTATATATCTCTGATAAGTGGCTATACCTCAGTTTTATATAAACATTTTTTTCTTATTGCAGATCAAGATGATGGACAGGGAACTTTATGCATTAAGGAAGTCGTTAAGATATTTTACAAAAACTATCTCTGAACTTTAATCACAAAGAATTTCATCATTACTGGTCAATGAAAGTACATCCTTTAAAATTTGCTTATCCAGAAAATATTTTGTGCTAATATATTTGTAAAATCTATGAGACCTAACATTTAACCTGACAATAATCTAAGTTGTTATCAGTTAAAAACTGTTTTTCAAATCCTGGTCTATTTGTCTATTTGTAGTATGCTGGCCTCAAGTTTGGAGGGCTGGCCTTGGATTGGAATGTCAGGGGTCTGATCCCTGGCTGGTAGCAGTAGCATAGTGGCCTCAAGTTGGGATTTAATGGGTAAGTTACCATGCTGGTAGTGGTAGCATGCTGGCCTTGAGTTGGGAGGTTGTGGGTTTGATATCATGCTGGCCGTGTGTTGGGAGGTTGTTGTGGGTTTGATCCCAGGCTTATAGTGGTAGCCTGCTGGCCTTGAGCTGGGATTTTGTGGGTTTGATATCATGCTGGCCTTGTGTTGGGAGGTTGTTGTGGGTTTGATCCCAGGCTTATAGTAGTAGCCTGCTGGCCTTGAGCTGGGATTTTGTGGGTTTGATATCATGCTGGTAGTGGTAGCATGCTGGCCTTATGTTGGGAGGTGGTGGGTTACTTAGTATGATGGTTGTGGTAGCATGCTTGCCGTGAGGTCGTTTATTTGAATGCTGGTCGTGAGATTGTGTGTTTGGTTGCTGGCCAGCTAGTGATAGCATGCTGGTCTCCAGTTGGGACATTGTGGGTTTGATGTCATGCTGGTAATGGTAGCATGCTTGCTGTAAATGAGAGGTCATGGGTTTAAAACTACACTGGTAGTGGTAGCATACTGGTCTTGAGTTTTGTATTTGTGAGTTTGATCCCAGGCTGGTAGTAGTGGCGAGCTGACCATGAGAAAAAAAATTTTTATTTTCAGTAGTGGCCTACCTGATTCTTTTCAAAATCTGGCATATATTTTTTTTATGAAAATGGCAAATCACAAAGGATCCGCCCAAACTATTTGTTTCTTCTTCTTCTTCAAAAAAAAATATTTATAGCCCAACTACATCAAGGTCAAGCAATGCACTGTATAGCAAGGTAGAGCTAACATAGTATTCAGAAAAAAATATGTTGAGTAATTCTCTAGTCATCAGAGAAGTACATCAAATACATTTAGAACAGGGCAACTGGTGGCGACAACACTAATACTGATTTCAGCAAAACAGAGACAGTCAGATTTAGATTAAATAGCCTGATAATTTCTAAGCATGTTTTAAGTTTACAAGACATGTAACAGTTGCACAATATCTTGAGAATCTTCAAGTTCCAATGTTAGTGTATATTTCTCATAAAACTGTCAATATCAACTTGGTGGTCTTGTATAAAATTAGCAGCAAATACCCAATGTAGATAATTTGCATTAACTTGCAGAATTACATCTGGCTTATCTCAAAATTGATGCAATCTTGGTTAAATACTTAAAAGATCTTGTATAAATTTTATTTCAATTTTAGCTCTTGTGAAAGATAACTTCTAATTGCATATGATTTTGCTAAATGGAATACTACAAATGCAGATAATCTTACATTTTTTTGTTGGAAATACAAATGAATCTTGAGTATTTGTCAGATCTGTTTTAATGGTGCAGATAAGATATCATTGTGTGATGTTGTATTGCAGGATGTCAACATTGCAATTCACAAGAAAAACAGATTTCTAAGTATTCAACAGGAAGGAAAAATCTTTCACTATGACTCACTTAAAAGATACAAATTAAAATATTTTACTGCTTTTTTGTTCATTTAAAGACTGCAAATTGAAGCAAAAATGTCAAAATGCTTTGGATGCATAAGAATGGCTGTTTTCTGGTGTATCTGTAGACAGGCAATAAACAATAGTCTTATCTCCCTACAGAACAAGAAAACCAAAGCTGCAACATTTTCTTTGATTATCTTCAAGCACTAAATCATAAATAATCCAAACAAAATGACAGTAAAATTCTGCTTGCTAGTTACTATTGGGGAAAAACTGGTAAATAGGTTAGAGTACACAGGAATGATTCACTTTATTTCAAATCTGGTAGTTTGCTTGTTTTCACATCCATTTTGTGTTTCCTTTAGTTAATATTCTAATCTTGCTGGCCCTTTTGGATATACTCACATTCACTTAAAATAACTGGGGTGTTCCCATGACTGAGAATGCTTGAATAGACACCTACATTAGCTGCATTCTTGTGTACATGTCACCTGAATTGTTCATTTTTTTTTTCAGGAAGAAAACTTTTATTCCTGAATCCCGATTCACTTTAATTGGGTGAAATTTGGTAATTATTACCAGGTCATTTTGACTGTAGATAGCATTTAAAGGAATCTTCTGGAATGTTTGTGAAAAAGTCACTACTTATTTTATAATAGTTTTCAATCAATTTTATTTTCTGCTTGGAGTTTGTAACTCTTTTTAAAAAATGACTTCACACAATATTAATACCTACCAGGATTTTCAGGATCTGGTTGTGCGACAACAACATCTCTAGAGGGAGCAAATCTTGAAGCTGCTGTCAGGAAGGAGCCTTGTTTTCTTGTAGCATCATCAGATCTGGGTTTGGCTCTGTCTATTTTAATTTGAGAATGCTGGTATGATTGTGATACTTCGTAGGAGCCTGGTGGTGGCAGTTCCTGTACATTATAAAATATTATATAAATCATGGTTGTGTGGGGACCAAAAATGATAAAATTATTTCTCCTTCTATTTAAACAATATGTCTGCTTACTTTATAAGAATGACATAACATTCCAAAGAATTAATGAAACAGGGAATCATTTCTCAAAGGATTGGTTACTACTCATGTTACATAAGGTTTTTTTTTTAATGTGTTTCCTCTGTTGTTGGTTATTTGGGTAATTTGTTGTTATGTTTTTTGTTTTTAATTAATTCATTTCAGTCTTCGAAACTAACTTTCATATCAATGTAAACATATCTCTATTTTAAATAGACCACTAAAAGAATTCTTAGCGAAATTTGAAAAATTTTACATAGACCTGCACATTTTTATATAGACTTTGTCTGTATGTCTTTTTCTAATTTATTTCACAATCATTTCTCAAGTCCTTTATATATTAATACATGTACATGTGTATTTACAAACAGATAAAAGAGGCCCTAACAGAATTTCCACAGGTTTCTATTTTTAATTCAATGGGACCATGACAACTATTATGGAACAATAACTGGCAAGAAAACTGGGATCAACCAGGAAACATTCTAACAATGCAGAAAATTTTACAAAGCTTGTCTAGAAAAAAAGCTAAAAAACTAAAATTCAAATAAAGTTTAATAGATTTATAAGTCTGGAAGAGAACCATCCTAAAAAGTACTGTGAAGAGGGCTATCCTTAAGAGAACTTTGGAGAGGACACTCCTAAAATGTACTGTGAAAAGGACCACCCATAGAGTACTGTGAAGAGGGCCATCCAAAAGTGTACTGTGAAAAAAACTTTCCTGAAGAGTACTTTAAAGAGAGCCATCCTGAAGAGTACCATCCAGAAAAGTGCTGTGAAGAGGACCATCATCAAGAGCATTGTGAAGAGGACCATCATGAATAGTGCTGTGGAGAGGGCCATCCTGAAGAGTACTGCAAAGATGACCATATAGAAAAGTACTGTGAAGAGGACCATCCTGAATAGTGTGTTGAAGAGGACCATCATGAAAAATCCTGAAGGGTACTGTGAAGAGGGCTATCCTTAAGAGGACTGTAGGCCCATCATAAGGAGTACTGTGAAAAGGAAGATCCAGAAGGGTACTGTGAAGAGGACACTCTTAAAATGTACTGTGAAAAGGACCACCCATAGACTACTGTAAAGAGGGCAATCATGAAAAGTACTGTGAGAGGGCCATCCAAAAGCGTACTGTGAAAAAAACTTTCCTGAAGAGTAATTTGAAGAGGGCCATCCTGAAGAGTACTACAGGGATGACCATCCAGAAAAGTGCTGTGAAGAGGACCATCATGAATAGTGCTACATGTATGAAGAGAACCATCCTGAAGAGTACAGTGAAAAGGACCATCGTGCACAGTGCTGTGAAGAGTACCATCTTGAGAAGCACTGTGAAGAGAATCAATCTTGGAGATTTACATGAAGAGGACATCCTGAACAGTACTGTGAAGAGAACATCCTAATAAGTACTGTAGAGAGGGTCATCCAAAAGATTACTGGTAAGAGGGCCCTCTTGAAGAGCACTTTTAAGGTATATTTATTCCTGGATACTAATTATCTTGGTTTCAAAAACTTTTTATTGTTTGTGGGGTTTTAAATATCTTGAATATGTTGTTGAAAATACAATTATGATTAAGGACCATTCAAGCAAGTTTCTAAAAGTGCAAAATTATTTGTGACAAGAACAGGTTTGAATGAATTCCTAAAGTGTTGTTATGTATAAACAATCTGAGTCATTGCAGTCTTCTTGGATTAGCCATTAAGAAATATAATATTCCTTTGACATTATTGGCTATGACAGCCATTTTTAATATGATAATGAACGGTCTGGTATCATTGCTGCCATGTTTTGTTTCACTTTGACCAGTAGCTCTGCAGTTACTATCCACACTTACCTACTGTGATTATTTAGTGGGTAAGCCTGGATAGTAACTATAAGTAATAGAGACAATTGCCTGTGATCTAAAGTTTGAAATGTGATAATTTTAAGACTACAGACAAAAAGAAAGTAAAATGATATTAAAAGCTCATAAAAGTCCACATGAACTTGGCATATTAAAAGAAGAATAGAGCTTATTGAAAACTCAGGTGCTTCGCAAGCGCAGTATGATACGACCGCAGCATGTTGACATATGAAAGGTGAGCAAATGAACCTTTGGGTAAGTGTGGACACAGTATTTTGTTGGACACAACAAATTGCTGGACGCAGTAATGTGCTGGACACAGTATAGTGCTGGACACAGTAAAGTGCTGGACACAGTAATATTACTGGATAAGTGATCAATTTTTTCTAGAGAAAATGAAACTGATATTACTTGAACAGCAGACCACAGTAAAAACTAAAACCAACAACATTTCTTTTTAGTCTTAACCAGTCAAATGCTAATTGGCTAATCATGTACTTAAATGACAAATTGTCTATATCACCAAAAATAAACCTGAAAACATATTCCATGCATGTAAAATTGTAAAATAACATATCTATATTATCTTAATCATCATTTTGTCATTAAATGATTGCTTTGTCATCAGTTAAGAATTCCATTAAAATATTTTTTACTAAAAAAGTAGAATATTTGAATGATGATTTCAAACTTACAACAGTGGTAACCACTTTAAACTGCTGCAGGCTTCAAGTGAATATCATTTTAATTTTTACTTAAAAAGGAGAATATTTGGCCGATGATTTTAAACTCACGATAGTGGTAACAATTTTAGCTTCAGGCTTCAAGTGAAATTCATAACTCAACCCATTGGCATTGGGCGATATTTGCAAATCAGGTGGGAAAATGTTTCTGCTCATTTTATGAATAAATTGTCATCTTTTTCCAAAAAAAAAAAATCTCTCTTTTCAGTTCCCCAAAAAGTTTTGGATCATAAAATATGAAGAGTTTTTTTCTATTTTGGTTTATTTATTCAAGACTGTTAATAACTTAAAAAAAAGAAAAAACATTTGGGGAAAAATCATTTAACCACATTTACATAAATTAAATGTAATTTACAGTACAATAAACCTTCTTTGCTTTCTTTTCTATGCTGAATAATTGAATATTAAGCTTCTATAAAAATAAAATTCTTTCTTTGAATGTTGGTTTCAATCTTTGATGTTGTCTTCAGAATTGGACATAGGAATGCAATTTTGTATCAGTCATTCAGAAATAAAAAAGTCCTGCTTTTCCAGGGACTCTTATTGCCTCAAATCTGGTAATAAAAATGTGACCAAAAGAAGATACAAAGACAATGACATGCTGAAAACAATAAATAATCCTTAACAAGAAATAACATCTAACCTATTATTATTAATTATTGACAGATAATGTTGTACCTTCAGGAAAAACAAGTGAAATATCTATTTTATTGCATGTCTACTTAGCTCTGATTAGTTATGTTATCATCATAACTCTGGACATGGACAAATTTTCAGGTGTTTAGCCTGAAGCAGGGAGTGACCATTATAAATCTGACCAATCGACCATTATAAATCATTTGCACAGTGGTCACTATGCAGTGGACAATCTATTTAGTCAAGAAAGTATATCATTCTGAAGGTGTAATATTTTGTATGGACAAGCAATTTAGGTGACAAAATTTTAGCTTCAAGCCCATAATAAGGTCACAGTGACTTGTTAATAGCTATAAGTAGAAAGTAAACCTCTTTAATCATACTATTTATAGGCTACAAGTAGAAAGTAAACCTCTTTAATCATACATATAGGCTTGCAAAGATTTCCTTGTAAGCATTTCAATGCAACCTTTTAAAATTGCCACCTTTAGGATCCACCATTTATGGCAGTATGCAGGGGAAGCAATCGATTGTATTTTTTTTCCAAAACAGATCTTGGTTAAGTATGTATGGCAAAGTAATAAATGAAAGCTTGCCTTTAAACAAAAGGATGTGATTTTAATTGAAATTTTGAAACCTGGTTTATTTTGAATTTATACTTTCTCATAGCTTATAAAGTTGTCATCATTTCAAAAATTCAAAATGGAAGGTGACAAAGTTGAAAAAATGTTTAAAAAAAGGTATCGTTCTACAGTTTTGACGTCATAATGCAATCCTATGTAAATTTCAGCATTTTGGCTATTTTTCAGAGTTTTGGTCTGAACATATAGGTGTAAAGTTCTGCACATGTTATATATCATTGCGAAGCATTTGTTCC
>JARWCS010000007.1:6194424-6208827 GCA_034783895.1 Geukensia demissa | reverse complement strand
TTTTTTTCATGCAGGCCTTTTTTAGGAACTATGGTGCTGCATGCCCATTTGACCCGGAACTGTATAACGAGACCAAAGGACCTAAATCTGAGTTACCCCTCTTTATCACAGATTAAAACTTGTTATCTTTCTTTGTCTTCAATGTTCTACTAAAATCATTTCCAAGTACAAATGGATCTATGGTTAAATTTCTTTAGAAAATATAGTTAAATCAAGTTTATTTTATTCAAACTACAAACAAAAAAAGAAACCTTTGACAGAATAATTACAGAAATTAATAATAAAACTTTATCTGCAAGGATATTTTACATAAAAATGCATAATTTATGAACAGGACAAAGTCATAAAGCAACCACAAGTTTAAACCAGGGCAGAAATTTGTATACAACAAATCAAAAGTTATCTGCAATAAAATAACATAAAAGTAATTGTATATCATTTTAAAAGATCTAAAGACATAAAAATAAACTTTAATGTCAAACTGAACAAAGTCTGAATGGGACAAATGGTACTTGAAATAACTAAGTAGGCTGTAACTGAAGAAAAAAGTTTGTCTTTTTGATATACAGACCACTTTTGTGTTATTAGGCAGGGGTAAACACAGTTTGTAACAAGGGTGGTTGTTTATAAACTGTTACATAAACATTAGTCTTGCAGATGGCCACTATTACATTGTTTTTATACACAGTTTGACTGACAAGTTAATCAAACTGATTATTGGATCATTAATTCAAGAGCTGCTTGCAAATTGAAACATGATTTCTCATTATTACTTAACAAACAACTTCCTTTTGAACTTGAAAAATTCAGACTGAAAAAACTCCAGACTTAGGTTGGCTTAAAATCATGTCTAGTTTTATAGTGGTTAGTGCAGTTTTTTACTATACTGTATATAGATGTGAATATGAGTTTAATTTGTCCAAGATGTGACTGATATGTTGAACTTACTCAAAAAATAAAAAATTTCTTTTGGTTCAACAGAACTTGGTGTCTTGCCTGCTCCTGCTGTTGTCAAAATAATTTTAGCATGATGTGAAATGAATAGTTTGAGCACAATAAAGGAAATCCTATAATAGAAGAATTGGGATTTCAGTGATGTGAGACAATGAATCAAGCACTACTGAACACTAGTGGGAAATCTCCAAAACTCTTGCATCAGATTTCTATTTTTCTCTCACTCTGCAAGTTGACTTGGAGAACAAAAATGTTACCAACAAGTGTGAGATTTTCTCATCTTGCACTTTCATTGGTGTAAGATTCTATTTGTCTGACCTTCAGCAACTTCGGTTGCAGGCGAGGCAAAAAATAAAGTCCATGAAAAGTTAACATAAACATTTAAGAAACATGAACTTATATTAAAATCTATATGAAAAATTCTGTATAAAATAACTGATTCAACAAAGACCAAAACTCACACAACATCAATCTATTCAGGAACAAATGTACCAATCATGGACAATAAACAATTAAAAACACATAAACACAAAATAAACAATTATTTCCTTGGGACAGGCACGATAAAATGTGGCTTGGTTTAACTAGTTTGTAACCTTTTGTCCTTTTTTCTCATCGACTGGCAAAATACTGAGATAATGAGGAGAAAAACTGGAAAGATTTTTTTTCTACAAATTGAATTTCCCACATTTTTCAAGGGAGATAATTTTCATGATGAAGGGTTGCTCATGAGAATAATGACTTTGAAAAGTGCTTCTTTTATGTTTTAATATAACCCATTAGTACAAAGATAAAAAGAGCCAAAATATCTAAAACCAAACAGACTCTTCAAATGATTTTATAATTTTATAAAGAGAAACAATCCACACATCAGGGTCAACAAAAAATCAGAATCATTTCTGAGAAAGGCAATATACTTTTGGAAGGTTACCATTGTACTTTGAATAAAAGAGTTTGATAAAACATTAGCTTTATCATTTAATAGAATCTTCAACACAATATAACCTGGGTTATACCAATATACACTAACTCATCCTGGGACACTATTGAATCACCGCATCTGCAACAAAATGCAATTATGTAAAGCCATATTATTGCAAAGTGCAATCCATTATAGTGAAATATGTATTGTCGTAGATATGACTAAACACCAGGATAACTATGCTTTGTCCTGACCGTCCTGTTATAAATCATAAGACTATTTATGATTTCTGCCGCAGCAGCATTTTCGAAATATGTTACGATGACAGTGTAATTTTCCTACAGTAGTAGAAATCAATTGAAGCAATGCTGTAAAGAGCAGCATATTAGGTCTATAAGTAATTGACTCTTGTCTTAATGCTTTGTCTGTAATAGCATATAACAGGCAGAGCTATTCTTCCAATAGTTTGGTCTCTCGACATTGATAAAAATTGTCATTACAAGAGATCATGTATTTATTCTTCCCTCTGATACCTAATATTGTTTCCCACTTCATCCAATGACCCAATTCTATACAAACTGATCTATTGGTTAATTTTTACCCTAATCACATTTGAAAAGGGGTGAGAAAGGGGTGGGAGTGAGCAAAACCTTTGGATTGCAAAGATGTTTATTCAGTAACATTTTTAATATTTAAAATGTAGATTTGGTATAATTATTTATTAGACAGCCATCCCAAAAAAATCCATATTACAAGAATCTCAATGTCAAAGGTTACCCTAAGGCCCTCAACAATTGATAAAGGTCCACACCATAAAGCAAGCTGTAATAGACCCCAAAAATAAAATGTGGAAATTCAAATGTAACACTGATAGGCCAATTAAGCTGATGATGTAAAAATCATGGAAGTATTTGTCATTATTATACTTCCATGGTTCAACACAAAAACAATGATGTCCTACAGGCACACAGAGTATATCACTTGCTACACCTTGTAAACACTTCACAACAGTACCTGCACATAGTCTTCTTTTGTGTAATGCTTGTCTAGGCTTAGACAATGATGAAATATCAAAATTGATATTAACCTTTAAATTTATTTGTTAAAAATTCTGGCAACAATGTCTCATAGTTTTGTAACATGCACTATTTTTATGAGATTTTAGATGGTGCAAAGAAAGACTAGTACGATAAGTGCATGGTATTTTATACAGAAAAAACAGCTTTTAAAGTGATGGATGGCTTCTTTATGAATATAGGACATCCTCATTTGGGCTGAACAAAATTTTCCCAGAATTACATCATCTGATTCATGTTAGCATGTAGATTTCAGACAAAAACTAATATGTTTTAAACTATTCAATCATGAAAATGACATTTAAACACAGGAATATACAAGTATAAACTCCTCCCTAAAATTCTGATAAGCATGACAGAATTTTTTTTTAATTCATAAAAGATGAGCAAATGATACCTTGAAAATATCAAATTGGCTCCTAAAAAACTTGTTAAAATCTCATTTATCAAAAATATGAAATAAAACAGTACAAAAAGTTTATGATAAACCTTGAAAATACATAAAATTCAAATTAGATTCAAAATTTTACATACTTAACTATGATATAATCTTATCAAAGTTTTGATGTTTTATCATAAGTTTTTTGTTCAATAATAATTTGAGAATTACAAGCAATTTATTAATGGAAACTTCCTCCTTATCAAGGATAAATAGTTAATGTTGAAAGCTAATTTTTGGCAAACATTTCATATTTTGTATACAAATATAAGATTTAGAAAATTAAAGCTTTGCTTTTATGTTTTGTTTACATATCTGTTTCAAAATAAAAAAAGCAGAACTATTACATCAAGATAGTAATTTTTATAGAAAAACTGTGTACATTTTCACTTGAAAATTTAATCATTAAAATATTTAAGTCAGAGCCATAATACATTTGATATGTATGAAAGCTTATAAACATTACCCCAGTCCAACAGACCCATGTCCCCAATCTTATTCAATCAATATGATGTCCTAATTAAAGATGACTATCCTCAACTAAAATTTTTATCATGATATTCCCATACAATGCATGCTTATTGTGTAACATCTTCGTGTTCTTGGCCGAATTAACTGATTTTTAAACTTTTTTTGTATTATCAAGTAGTCATATCTGTTAATATGAGAGATCAACATCTTCTTACACATAATAATACATATTCTTGTCATTTTATGATACTTAACTTTCAAACATGTTGAAAAGACTATTCTAAGCAACATTGAGAAACTTTTTGTGCATAGTCTAAATTTGTACAGTATCGAAAAATCAATATTCTAAAATTTTGTATCAGTGCACCAGGCTTGTAGAATTGTATCAGGATATATCAGCGATATATCAATAGACCGATATATCAATAGACCGCTATCTCTTTATACCACCAGTCCTAACATGAGATATATGCTTAATTATCAGGTATTTAAGTTAAATTCTGAAATATGACAAAAATTTATCTCAATTCTTGACTTCATTTTTCCTTTCTTTCATCCTTGATATTTTTTTAACAATAAGACAGTTGAAGACCTTCCAGTCTGACAGATATTGAGATAAAGAGGATTTTCTACTGTGATTTTTTGGAAAGATTGTAATTTATGTTCTGGCTTGTTTCATTTAAATGATAATAACTATGACATAAAGGGGAAATAGACAACATTTGACATGCCCTTCAGGTATAATAGTAAAATTATGATTGAATCGCCCACCATGTTGTCTACTATGTTTGTACTTGGACTCCAAGGATAAACCACTAAGGAAAAAATTCGGATGTTTTTAATTTTTTTTTATTAACTTTGAAGATTTCCACTATCATGTTCCTATATCTTAATGGTATGGAGAAATCACCACAAGAAATTAACAGCACAGAATTTTAAATTTAAAATGATTGTTTCCTTTAATTATAAGATTTTACTAATATCAGGGAACTGATTGCAAAATAATAAAATATTTTAACCATAAGTACTTTTATAAAATCCTATTAACTATTCTGTTTGAAAGAAAATATAGTGAATTATTGTAAACAGTAAATTTAGCCAAATAGTAAAATTAAATAAAATAGATTTTGAGGTAAAAAGTTTATCAAAATGATTATCTGTACAAGGTAATGTCCCTATTTAAAGCAGTGATGAAAATTTTTCAAATGTGGATTTTTTTTTAAGGAAAAAAATTCCCTATGTAAAGTGTTAAATATAACTTTTCTCAAAACAAATAGTCTTATTTAAAACTGTACATTTATGATAATATTGTGACAAGTTGGTAGATAAGACCACTTCATTTTTATTTCTTGATTTAAGAAATTCGCAGATACCAAAGGAGCAGACAGATACATGAACCCTTTTTTCAAGAATTGGAAATAAAAATAAAGATAGTTGTTGTCTTTTTTATTACTGTCAATTGGGTTTTGTTACTAAAAGTACAAAATGTAAATAAAAACAAAATAAATCCTCATTGTTTTACATTACTTCTGCCGAAAACCCCTTCATCATTTGCAACCTATTCATTTCCTGATAAATCAACCTTAATACCCAATTAAATAAGAAAAATCTATCTGTAGGAGTTATCCCTCTTATCATAAAATATTACATGTGTTTTTGTAAACAAAAAAATTGGTTTCTCTTGTAGCTTAACAATTTGACTGTTCCAACAATGGTATTTTGGGAGGTGTAAAAACTTCAGTTGTAAACCACCAACACATGTTTACTCACAAGAAATTAAGGACATAAAAGATTGTAATTGATCAATATTTATTCTAAACATTGGCAATTAGAATTGTACAATAAAATGACAATTCTTAGAAACCATCAGCAGATAATTGGCTCCACTCTATAGGGACAACACCATTTGTTCAGTTAAACATTCAGTCATAAAGTTCAATTTCACGAGGGAGCAAGTTTTATTATTACTCTGTCAATCAAACACGATTTTTCCTCAGTTTGTCCCCAAATTATTAATTTGAAAATATAGAAGCTTGTCTTGTAAAAATGAAAATAATACAGATCGTGTCATTTGCTGTAAATAATATATTTTACCATTCTTTTTAGTTTGTGGAGATACTGTGAAATATCTAATCACCAGAGAATAACTGTTAATATACAGAATAAAACTATCTATATTTGTTATCCTATATAACAAATCTATCTACATTTCAATGAAAAATAATTCAATGAATTCAGGGTCAGAAACATTTCTTACTCCTGAGAAACTACATAGGATAATAACTAAAAAGTGGATAATTAAAACACCTTTTAGAAATTTTATGGCTAGAAAAAATTTCTTCAAATGATGGCGGTACTTTTAATAAATGAATTGCTATGTTGCATGATGTTGCAAAATTAACAAGCATCCGTCTGCTGTAAAGTGTAGCTTTTATAACAGTACTGGTAACATGACAACTTCACTTCCATTGAAGGAAACAGGATGAACTTTTTTATTTAAGACAAATGGAGAAAAAATTATGTTCTCTTACAAATCTGAAAAGAAACTATGAGAATTTTTGTTCATTTTTGACTTTTTAAATTGCAATGATTACTGGTAGGTCAAATAGGTTCTTATCTTAAACATTGTTTAAAAAAATTCTCAACAATTAGAAAATTAACTAGGTTACTATATAAGTTGAAAACAGCTTGACGTCATTATAAACTTAAACAATGACCACTATAACATTTGCAAGTGACTGATTTCATTGAATGTTGCTTAATATCCAGTGGCAAATATTTCATGCATATTCAGAATAAGAGCATATTAATGAATGGCGATGGTTGAATGAAAAATGCTTTACAAGACAGACATGCTGAGCTGGATTTTCAATGTGCCAGCTCATGAAAACAACAGTCTGCAGGAAGGCCTGTCACTTTAGCCAGATACATTATTCTGAATCTTCCTCGACCAGTCTTTGCTCTTACTCCTAAATGATGTGTGCTTAGCAGAGAAGCAGCAAATACCAGTTTAAAACCTTTGGTTTGACCCGGCAGAAGATAGAACATGCCATTTTCCACACTCTAGACGAGCACACTAACCATTACGCTACTGAGGCGGTCCCAAGTGACTGAAAGCTCTCATTATAACAAATCAAATGAAAAGAAAAAAATCATTGAAATTAGAAGAGAAATAAGATATTTTCAAAATCATTGGAATGCATTCGACATTTGTATTATTTTCACAAGGTTGCAGCTAAAAAAGTCTATTAATACACTTCTAAACACTCTCACCGAGATGAATCCAATAAAATGCATGTACAGGACAAAAAAGATTCCATATCCTGTAAGACTGGATATTTTGACCTTTTGTTACATGTAAAAGTAAGAAAAAAAATTCATCTGCCAAAAAAAAAAATGCTTAGATTAATTTGTTGCATTTATCACAAGGAATCCTATCACAATGGTATAAAAACAAAGTTTTGAAAATAAGAGCATAGCCTTTTTTACTCCCTTTATCTCCAAAACAATAGAAGAAAATGCTTAAAAAGTCTCATGTAAATCAAAACCAAGAAACCCCATCAAAACTGTAAAATACACATTTTGTCCCCCTTAAATGTGAAGGGGAAATTACCCTTAATAAACAGATGCTTATGTATGGATCAGTTCATGTATACAAGCCTCTATTTTCACAGATGACAACAACCATATTGCTGACAATGATGAGAACATTATCAAATAATTTTTGTGGTTTTATAAAATCTCAGTCTTACTGCAATAAAAAAGTTAACCATATTTGAAGATGATATCATTTGAAAACACAAATGAAGAACTACAAATTACCTAAAAATGACAAAAAAATAACAGATTGTCTAATACATCATAGAACATTTGTACACACAACCTTTGTCTGCCTTTTTATCTTTTCTAAGTCTGAATTCCTTCAGAAAAGTTGATAAATGTAAAAATTGAGCAATGAACTATGAATTAGACCAACAAGGGAGGCATATTTGCCCTTGTGCATACTAAACATGTAAAAGGATGTTTTATTTCTAATGTCAACCTTTTAAATCACAAATGACTCTTTGATAAAATGTCTGTGTAATCTTGCCAAAATTACAAAAAAGTAAGAAATGTATAAAATATAAAGCTTTAAATGACAACTGTTTTAATCCGTCTTTTTAATGTCTTAAATCACTAAACATATGGCTATCAAAGCTTCCATCTATAAATGTATTGCTTTTAAGTAAGGAAGATAAAAGGTAGCAGCTATTAAGATTTGTTTAAATTTTCATCTTTATGACTTAAGTTTGAGACATGAATAAGTTTGAATGATATTAACAGGAAACTGTGATTACTCCTTATCTGATGAATGGGTTTAATTGAAAAAAATCAATCATAATAAGGTCTAAGGGAGATAAACCCTACTCTATAGAAATTGAAAACTGCAACACTTTGAAGAATGATTAGCTAGGCTCTAGAATAGACTACGTTTATAATCAGTTTTTGCTGGAAACTGCAAGTATATTTGAGCTATATTAACTAAATAAAATCCCAGATTTGTGCATTCAATGGCATCCAGAGAATAATGGGCGAAGCTTAATTAAATTATTCCTGTAGGCGAGTCTATGATTTTGAAAATTTTCACCTGTAGAACTGAAAACCAGTTTAAAGCTTATGATGTGATTTGGAATCTAACTGTGCAAGATTATAAAAATACTGTAAATATTAAATGAATTTCATCAATAAAAATAATGAATAGTCAATGTAGGTAATATCTTAATATATAATATATGAATAAGTGAGAAAAAAAATCCAGGCATTAAAATAAAATAAAAAGACAATTTTCTGTCAATCAGGTTCTTGTAGAATAGAATAGAATAGAATAGAATAGAATTGTAGACATTTTGTATATAAGTAATTAAATGGAGATCCTTTTAAAAGGATGTTAAAATTTCCTTATTGGGGAGAAATAATGAATTAACAGTATACATCTGCTTGTGTTGCAAATACCAATAAATACTTTTAGAAGTAAGAGTGACACCCTTGATTTTCTAACCAAGGCTATTCCATAGTCTGGTGAATAACAGCTGTATCATTCAAAATGTCCTTTTATGTGTATGAAGTCTCCTCTTGCTTTCTAATTTTCAACATAATAGTCACCTTTAGTTTTAAAAGAAATGTCTTGACACACCCCAAGTTTGGAACATCTTTTACATATAAATGGAAAAGGTTCTAAAAAGATGAATTGAAAAGGAGAGGGATTAGAGATTGCTTCAATTTCATTTGGCCTTGTACAATTAAAGAATCAGATTTAGAAATATTCTGTCTGGTAAAATGTTACCCAACCCTCCTCCTTTTTCCCCAAAAGAAAAGGATAGTACAGCAGGAATGAAATGTGTTTTACTTTAGTTTTTTCCTTTGTTATGCTGTTGTGCAAGAATAGTCATATAATCAACACTTTACTACAGACAACAGGAAATTAAACTAACAAAGACTACTAAATCAAACTTTTCCAATTCACTTCTAACTAGTTTTTAATTAGAGTGTCAATGAACTAGTTGTATTTTTTACAACTTGGCTACAGTTTTGCATATTGCCACAATTTCCAATTCCCCAGTTCATTAAAATAGTCCATTTTACTGATGAAAAAAAGTGTTTTTTTGATTTACAAGGTAATATTTTTGCAGAAGATTTATGACAAATGTTTAAATTATAATTTCAAATGGGTTGCAATTAAAGTGTTGATTTCATGCCAATCAATTATACAATTTTCAAAATGAGAAGAAAATACTTTGAATTTTCTGTTTTGTTTTATAGATATATAAAACGAGGAAGTAAATAATAAAATGGAAGGTCATCAATGTTTTTCCACATGTTTTCCTTTGCATGAATGACAGGAATCATCATCAAAAATGACATTACAAGAGTTGTCAATTTAAATTAAAAAATTAACTTGTACAAAGAACTGTGTCCATAAATTAAATGAAAATTTATCTTGTAAGGGACTGTAATTACAACTTGAAGCCATCCCAAGGTACTTTGCATTGTGAATTTACATATTAGATGAATGTTATTGCCTATCTATCACCGCCAGTATTTTGTTCAAATCCTTTTTTAGGTTTCCGGACATAATACCAAAGAAAATGATTGTTCCAGTGAGATTTGATGAACAAAATTATGACATAAGGTAAAAATCATAGTAATTATCCCCTTATCGCCTTTTGTATTTCTGCATTTTGTTATTACAATGATTTAAAGGATCATTTACCTATCAGAAAGTTGGTAAAGCCGGCAGTATCTGAAAAAATTACTCATAATCACTGTTATAGAGTCTGTAGTGGTTGTGATTACATAATATTAATGTACAATAATCAATTCTAATGTTGTTAATGATTATGAATTATGCTTTTGTCTAATATATTGTGAAACTGTTAAGACAAAGAATCTATACAGATTAAATTAAAGAACTTTAGTTAGAAATGTTTATTTTCAGCACACTCTTCCAAATTCAAATGGATTTAGAAATTTCCTTTTTATTCATTAGGAATGCAGCCATGAAAAAGTGTTTATGGCTTTTGAAACTTTGTAAGTAATGAATGGTGTTGTTTAGAGTTGCATTCTATTTTGTATATTCCATATATTTTATCAATGATTTATGGTTACCTCTCTGAGTAAAAATGTTTTTCCTTTATGGTATGGACTCTGGTTCATTGTTGAAGGCCACAATGGGACCTGTAGAAGTTTAAATTCTACTGTCATTTGGTGGGTGGCTGTCTGATTGACAATCATGCCACATCTCCTATTTTTATATTCAAGTCTTATAATTCTTCTTTTCATTATCTAGCATTCAAAAAAATATGTTTCAACAGAAATGGACTAAAGTAAAACATAGATGGACATAAAATGGAAAATAAATGGAAAAAAACAACAAAACACCAAATGAACCTGAAGTCTGTTCTCACCTTGACAGTAGGTGGTGGTTCCACTACTCTTGAAGTGACTGATGCAAATGTCGAGGACAAATTGGGGTATTTTGTCTTAAATGGTTTTTCTTTTATTTGGTAATGAGCTGGACCTGGTACTTCTTGTTCTTCCTTTTTGGTTATAGGTTTGATCCTGACTGATGTTGTACCAAAGACACCCTTTCTGGTGCTCTCAATGTAGGCTTTCCTCATACATTCTGACCCCATGCCAACAATGTTATAAGCTCCAGGACCTGAAATATATTGAAATGATGACATAAAGGACCAAGTAAAACATGATTTTCTTTACAATCTAAGAGGAAGTGAGAGAAAACCAAAGGGCCAGACAAAGGGGAAAGTTTAAAGACATGGCAATCTCAAGAACATGAACAAGATGGAACACAACACACATACATATAAAACTAAAAACACATAACTATGGACAATGCAGACCCCACAAAAAACAGGGTGAATTAAGGTGGTTATATGGGTTAGCAGTTCCTGCCTCTTCAAAGACAATCACAGATTGTCTATTTTCCAATCTATTAATAGTCATTTCAGGGTAAAGAGGAAGGTTTCAAGGGTTCACAACCTCCAAGGGGAGAAAGGGAGCAGCCTATTTTTAGTTTTCAACGCAACTTCACAGGAAAAGGTCCTTTTCCATCTGCGAAACGGATATTCCATACCAGCCATGATTGTGGTGTTGACTGTAAAATGTCTGGAGTAAGGAGTTCAACTGAGGAGTAACAATCCCTTTCTGAGCAGTTTTTGTGTCAACAACCTTGGATAGACTATTTGACATAAGATAAAAGTTGTTTATGGGTTGCTCAATCTATAACATATTACAACCAGTAATGTCAAAGCACTGCGATTGTTCATTGGATCCAAATTTATGGATTTTGTGGTTCTGTAAAAGCATAAAATAAATACTAATGAAATAAATATTTTTACTAATACATTTTACTTATGCTATGCTAAATTCAAGAATCCATAAACCTAACTGGGCAAAAATTTGCATCACTGAATTAGGAGTACTTGAATGCTATACTGTTAATTAGTAATATTAATTCTCCCTTATTATTATCAAAACAATAATATTTTTCAAGTTAAACAATTATACCTGACAAATGGCTAAAAAATGTTGTGATCACTGATAATAAAACATCAAATAAATAAGAAAAACTGTGACCATGTAGGAAAATAAGTTGTTATGAAAATTGCAACACAAAAAAAATTAGTAATACATGCATTCAAAAAGTACCTCTGCTTTGGAGCTGGGGTATGAAAATTATGGGGAGAAGAAAAATGACCATATGAGACAAGTGACCTCTTAAATCAAGTTCATTAATTATAAAATCTTTAATAATGGAGATTTTAAAATCAAGTGGTTGCTTAATAGAGGTGACTACTATGGCAAGTTTGTCTGTATATTCATTTTGTACGTTAAAAGAACTATATCTGAAACTTTCACCCTACATAAAAAACATGCAAGTCTAGGAATTTTACCCTGGCAGATTGCAGGGTAGTTGTCATCACACATCATAAAATATAATACCACTTTACACTGCCACAGTTCACATAACCTGATACACTTAAATTGAAATATATTGCCTAATTAAGCAGTCCCCAATGACAAACTTTAATGATGGACAAAAAACTAAGCACTTTTTTATTTTGTTGTTCACAGATTTGGTCATTTATGGCTGTGCAATACAAATATCTGCAATAAATTCTAAATGTTTTTTTCACTTTTTAGCTATTAATGTCTTTTTTTAAATAATATTGATGTCATAAAAAAGAGAGAGCAAACACAATTATAATGATTAGCGTGGATTTACTGTACAGCTTGTGGAAATTCAACTACAACTACTCCATGAATATGTATAAATCTTCAATAGATAAAATTAGTGCTGGACATTAATCCAGCTGGTTTATCTATATTGTTTAATTAAATTTTCTATAATCCACCAGTACTATTTGCCTACAGGTTTACTTTTCAATAACCATTTTATCTGATTTTGGTGTGGCTAGTACTTTGCTTTGTAAGGGCAAAATGTTTGAACACTGCATATCTGACCACATGAATAAAACGAGGTTAGCAACATTTATGATGGTCCTCATCTTTGCACCAAAATTTTTTTAGTGTGGCGAGTACTTAGCTTTGTAAGAGGAAAAAACATTTGAACACTTCAATTTGTATTGCATATCTGACCATGTGAATAAAGAAATATGTAATATATGCCAGAAAAATACGATCAAAATCCTACATAATTTATGTGAGTGTAAAGCGCTTTTCTGGATTTGCCTTTATCAGACAGGGGCAAAAAAAAGGAAGATGCCAAAAAAAGAAAGATCGGTCAAACTTCTATATTCTGAATTTCTAGTTACAATCATGGACCAAATGAAATACACAGTTGGTGACGTAATGATAATTTACGCCGAATTGTATGCTTAGATTAACTGTTACGCAAATCAATATAACTCTAATTATCTACCATAATAATGGTAATTAATTCATTTAGGTAAAAAGATTTTTCAAACTTTGTTGATGCAAAAAACTAAGACAGACTATAAATTGTAATAATAGGACCTTACATTTAAGATCTAGACCCACAGTACCAGTATTTACATAGTTTTCTGTGTTAAGGTATGGAGACCTTAAAATTAGAATTGGGGTCCAAAATGTTTTATACTCTATGTCAGAGTTTGTTGGAAAACTGTCTACTGTATTCTTATAAAATAGTGTTTATTTTGTAGATTGAAAAAAGTGCAAATAACTTGCAGTAACACTTTTTAGCCATCGTGATGTATTTTAAGCTGCACCAAGTTTTTAATTCTCTACAGGGATTTTACATTATAAAATTAGCCATTTGTTTACCGGAAGTAAATCTATGCACGTGCTAGCAAGAGACCAGAGTACACATTGTCAACGCTGCGTAATTTAACTAGGATTAAATAACCTGCAAAAATGCATAATGGCTGTCTGAATGGAAATTTAAAGTAATTTTTCTGATATGTATCGCAATTGGGGGTTAGAATAAAAAAATATGTGCAATTTTTCAAATTACTTTAACTGGGTCAAACTTCAGAGCTCCTGCCAAAAACAAAGATGGCCACCCCTCAATGTTAAATCCCGTAGAGAAGTTCAGGGACAGAAAGTAGTATATGTAAAGCTCTTTTGCACAGTGTAAGTTCTGAACCGTTAACCGTAGGGTAATTCTTTCTATTGACAAAATTAATACAAAGGCAGAAACACACATATAATTTAATAAAGCCCAAAAATTGCACTCCAGAAAAGCTTGACATAAGAGTATAATTATTTTACAATGCTGACAAGAGCTTAAACCTTAACTTGTTTCTGTAAAGACAAAGTTTCTGAGAAACTATATAGATTAACAGTATTTCCAGAGATTCTTCTTGGCGATGCTTTTTTTAAATAGTCATGTGGTTATTTAAGTCTGAATAACCTATAAGGTACAAACAAAAGCAACAATAGCTGCAAAAGATTCTGGACTGACATTTTACTTTTTATGGTAAAAATTGCCAACTGGACAAAATAAACCATAAACTATCAAAATTGATTTCTGGTTTATGATT
>JARWCS010000007.1:6181173-6194324 GCA_034783895.1 Geukensia demissa | reverse complement strand
ATGATTGTCAGTTCTGTTAATGATTTTCCCTGGTAATTACCGGGTGAAATGAGGCAAGACTTGTTTTCAGGTAGATACCACCAGTGATTTCCTGTTAAGGGATGTAACTATCTTCAACATAAAGTATCTAATAGGTTTGGTTTTAATTTGTAACTAAGGCAAGTGATAATTGTTTGTCACTATCAAGATTCCACAAATGATGGCAAAATCTATAAACCAGATTTAGTTTTTTTTTCTTTCTTAAAGTAGACCCAAACTAAAGAACTAGAGATTGGGGAGATTGTGCGCCTGAAATAACATTGATGTTGAAGAAGATATTGATATGTATTTTCAATAAGGTTCTAAGTAACAATAAGTCTCCACTGGCAGCCATCTTATATAAAAAAAAACAAAATAAATTAAATCACCAGTTTAAAGATTTATGCACTTCTCAAGAAGAGGAAAATGTGAATTGCAGATAATGAAAAGTGAAGATGAAGAAAAATGATGGCAACAGCTCTCAACCCTCTGAATCTGGAGAGCTAAAATGATGATCTCTTTGAAACAACTCATCAACATCATCAATATAATTGTGTAGGCAGACAGAGTCTTACCTTATACTGTAATTAAAATATGACTAAATATGCAGCTATGTTCATTAAATTGCACACATTTAAATATTTATGGGAATTTTAAACAATAAATTGAATGTTTAATCAATTCTTCTGAAACATTATAAATGATAGAATTCTTTTACAATGTCTTTGGTTAAAGCTTTCAATATAATCAACATGTAATATTTGGTATAAAACTAAAATCTAGCATTTCAAAGAATACTTTTTGACCTTTGACATAAGTAAACTGTAGTCTATAAATGCATCTAAGGATTTGGTATGTTGATTTAACTAATAGCTCCAATAACTTATTTTAAAGACCGATCAAATTCTGTCCCTTTAAAAGACTAAGCACAATTTTATACCATTTGATTAAATTGTTCAAGTTATAAATGTATTTCAATTCAATTTTAATACTTTCGTACTATATCATCTTCCAAATGTATCCAAAAATTACACATATTAAGTTATTTATTACATTTGTATATTGGAAGAACTTTTGTAACAAAAAGACATAAAAACTTTTTCCTTATAAAGAGTCCTGACAGATTTCTTATTGAATAAATCCAACATTTGTGACTCATCTGTATTTTAATATAAAGAAGCTTTTTCCATACATCATTAATATGCGATGGAGACCATAAAAATATGATCAATCGGAGAAAACTGATTAATATACGGATAATAAAAACACTTAGGTGTGAAAAAGCAATGAATATCCTTAAGCTTAACCGAGAATCCTGCCACCCGCCGGAGCTATTGTCCGATGATAGGTCACCAAGGGATACTGATTTTTATGGAGGATATCAGCATTTTATGACCAGGGCATCTGTCAAGGGTCTTATCAAGGTCAATATGTTGCATCCTGGCTACTTTGTTCCAAACAATAGCGAGACAATAATTAATCCTGTAAAAAGCAAAATTATGATCAATTATTGACAAGCTTTTTATTTCATTGTTATATCGACTCCCATAACATTTTTAATCCAGTTTTTATATTTGTAGAAAAACAGGGATTATAATAGGGGCATGTTCAATAAAGATCTGCTAGACATTTTTATGGCGCCACAGAATAAATTATATTCTAATATTATTTGTGATGTATAACATAATTTAATTAATCAATGATTAACTGTCATATGTTTAAAATGTCAAAAATGTCCCAAAATAAAAGACCTTTTTAAACTTAGTGCTGTTTTTTTTAAATTGTTAAAAAATTGTTAAACTGAGAAAAAAACTGATAATGTGAGAAAAAAGGCAATTTAGGATAAGGGATAAAGGGATATAATAAGGGGATAAAACTGTGGATCATTTCAAATTTATTGCAATAATCTTTAAATTTCATTTCACTGGTAGCATTAGCTATATAGGGATCTTTAAGGTGAGTAGATTAAGTTAATATAGGGAAATATGCCCTTAACAATACTGAAAGGACTTTGCCAGCTGTATTTAAGTGATTGACTGATATCAATATCATAATGCCTTTATCATCCCCCTTAAAATGATACTGATCATGTGACTATGTCATGAATTGTTAACAGTAATACGGACCAATTTCCTATTTTAAGTTGATAAAACATGATATACTGTAACATGGCTCTTTCCATATCACATCCAGTATCATCCCTCGAGCTAAATGATATTGGTATCTCTATTTGTTACCGAAAAAGCCACATAATATTCTCCATATATTAAGAATTAACTTTTCATAAGAATACTGAGCTGTCATTTTATTACAGTGCAGCATTTCAACAACTCTGTCAGAATCTGAAGAACCATTTACTGGTCAATAGACTCTTTGCTCCAGTATAAATTATAGAGAAATCATATTATTTTAAATTCCTTGGAAGAACCGTGATTGAAGACGGTTCATCAAGTACCATTTTAATCAAGCATAACTTTTTCTAAAACTTTTTCACATTATTATACCCTATTTATTGAACTAAAAGACATTTTATTAGAAGCCAGCTAGTTACAATAGTTTATGACAACTCTACCACTTATAGGAGTTTTTTTTACCCCAATTAAGATTTTCATTAAGACATTAATATAAAGTACATCTGGTTTCCTAATGGTTTAATGTATTCATTAAGCAAAACTTAAAATATTCTACTATAAATGCTGTGTCAGGATTGCAGCTGGAAATTAAAAATTTCAAAATTCAATTAAGATATGAAATTTTGAAGAAAAATGTCCACATTAAACTTTTCCAATGGTGACACATACTTAAAGAAAAATGATTAATTTCATGACGACATGAAAAACATTCATTTATATTATTGGGTCCTCTTGATTTAAATTAGGAGGTTGATTTATTGCCCAATTTGTCGTCCAATCAGAATATTTGGCAGATTGAGACGGAGATAGAAATATGTTACTCCAAAAAATACAATAACAGGGAACGCTTTTACCGTGATTTAAAGGGGTGATAAAAAGTCTCTCAGGTTTTCACTTAAAATTCAACAAATAAATCTGTTGACTTTAATAGTTTAAAATCAATTATATCATTAAATTTGTCCTTAATTCAAAGTGTTGGTAGTCATCACTGTCAAAAGATAATTCAATCGGTGAAATGTAGTACATGTCAGTGTCTCCCAAGTGTCCAGCTTCCACTTAGCACCAAGTCTCTAAAAACAGTTACAAGAAATCTGCCACTGACAAATTTCACATTAGTTGGTTGAAAAAAAAATAGTGTGACTAATGCTTGTTCAAAGAAAAATAAAAATTAATGATTTTTTATATTTTTTTTACAATTAAAACTTAAACCTGATAATTGTAAGAATAGTGGTATTTGGGAGTGATAATTCAATATTGTCTCAGTAAACTAGTGGAAAATCCAAATGCTGTCAGTTATTTTCAGATAAATGACTAAATCAACAATCTTTAATTCACTTTTATGGTTTGCTTGTTGTTTTCTTCTGAAAATTCAATTTTGTGCGTCAATTTTGAAGTATCTGAAAAGTCAAAAGATAAATTCTACTCTTTCACAAACTGGGATCATTTCTTTATACTTTACATTGTTCTAGTAGACTTGACTATAATTTCAACAGGAATTTTCATTTTCTTTTTTATCTATTTTCTTTTCATCTAGTAAGTTTCTGTACTTTCAATGAATAATTTCAGGATTTTAACCAACTAGGAAATTTTTTCTAGCTATTTAGCATGTTTTTGATATTAATTTTTTAGCAGACTTAATTGTTCATTTTCTCCTTTTTTGAACAGGTAATATTTTCTGGCTTTTATGTGCATTTTCATTTTCTAGCTTTTCAGTTAGTATTTTCATTTTTTCATTTCATTTTCTGTCTTTTAAGTAGTTATTTCCTATTCTGTTTCAGCAGATGAAATATGTAGTATTTTTTCATGATGCAAATAATAAGAGAAAACAATTTTAAAGCTGACTTGTTTACATTAAATGCACAAAATTTTAAAAATATTTGTGGTTAACATATGAAATATTAAAAAAAAAACATCATATTTCAAGAAAAAATTTAATTTCACCATTACAGCAAGCTCCAAAAAAGCAAAGCTGCATTATTTGAAAAAAAATATTGTGAAAAAATTGAATGAAATCAGCGACTGAACTGTTTATGCTGACTTTGTTATTTGTAGAAATTCTCATTAATCACTAATTGCAATTAACTGCAAGTTAAATACTGTGTGCAGATTAATGAATCTCACTATATTCCTATATAAGATATCAACTCACAAACAGAAATCACCATTAAAAAAAGTACTCTGAAATTAAATAAAAATCCATTATTGTTTAAACTGAACATTACCTGGGGTTTTCCTGACATGTGGTTTTGGTTCAAATCTCACAGATGTCTGCCCGAAAGGACTTCGTTTCAATCCAGTTACTCTTTTCATTGATTCAAATGCATTGCGGGGATCATTGTAGACTCCTGGGGCAGGGGTTGTCTTTTTCAGTGGTGTAAACCTCTGGAAAACATAGCAAATTATTGTAATTAGAATTTTTTTTTTTTTTTAAATATATTTCTTATATACAGATACAAAGGTTGGTAGTAACAGCACAATAAAGGAGGAAAGCTTGAGGTCACAAGATTGTGCTGTTAAAATGATGAATAAATTCAAAAAGGTGTTCATTTGCTCTTGCATTAGATAACCAGTTTATCTCATCCTTTTTTACTTTGCTTCTTTTAAAATGCTCCTCATATTACACTGTATAGTGTCTGCGTGTTGAAATAAAGTCTTGAAGAACGGAGCCAATAAATAGCTACCATATTCTAAAATAAACTTAAAACACAAATATTTGTAAGATTAAAATATCATGTTCTTTGCAATGCAAAGCATACTGAACTCATACCATTTGCAAAAATATATCCCTTACATTAGTCTAATTTGGCCTAACTCCATAAATATTTATTGTTGATTTTCACTAACATGTAAAAAACTTTGACAAAATTGTGAGATATAGAGCATGACTTGAGCTATTTCATAAATTCATTTAGCAACTTCTCAAATTTAAAGATCCACATTAATTTCGCCCTGAAAGACTTGTCATATAAAGTGAAGGTCCAGAAGGCGACTTCTTTGCACACTTCACCCTTTTAGTGAGCCTTCAGTAAAAGAAGTAAACATACAGGCCATCTAGAATTAAACACTCAGGGACTTTTAACAATTTTTATTGAGAAAAAAACAAAACTGTCTGATTAGTTCCTTATACTCTAATAATTAGTTTTGTGGCATGAATAGTCTACTGGCATGACTGGTACTGAATATTTGACTGATCTTAAGCTGTGATATAAAGGGTGGATGTTTTTACTGAATATATGACTGACCTTAGACTGTGACATAAAAGTTGGGATATAATATTGAATATTTGACAGACTTAGACTGTGACATAAGATGTGAAACTTAAACTTAATATTTGACTGACCTTTGACTGATAAAAATGGTGGATGTTCTATTGAATATTTGACTGAACTTTGACTGATATTAATGGTGGATGTTCTACTGAATATTTGACTGACCTTTGACTGAAACAAATGGTGGATGTTATACTGAATATTTGACTGACCTTTGACTGTGATATAATTTGGGGATGTTCTACTGAATATTTGACTAACCTTTGACTGATATTAATGGTGGATGTTCCACTTAATATTTGACTGACCTTTGACTGATATTAATGGTGGATGTTCTACTGAATATTTGACTGACCTTAGACTGTGACATAAATGGTGGATGTTCTACTTCTATTCCCTCTGTGTTAACTTTAGGAGGTTCTGGGTCAAATACACCTTTAACATCATATTTTCCTGGCCCTGGAACACCCTGCAAAATACCATTCATAAATAGCTGTGAAATAGGCAAATATTTATAAAAAACTGACATAAATTATACAACCTGCAAAAATAACTACATATAATTATTACCCATAGATCAGTTTCAACTTCAAATGTTGGATTCTGTATCTAAAAGCAAAAAGAACTTAAGTCTTAAACTGCTTTGTAAAATTGAAACATCTTTTAAGTCAATTGAAATAAAATATTCCACACAAACAAAGATGAATTTTTCTAATATACAAGTGATATTTAATAGTGTACCTTCTTTTCTTCCTCTTTTTGTACAGCTTCATGGTATCTAGGAATTCGAGCTTCAAATCTAGTTTGTTCATCAACCTGAGCATTCAAGTTCTCAGCTCTAATAGACGCCTCTCTGTAAGGTTCATAGTCTCCTGGACCAGGACCCATTTTACCTTTACTTAAATCTAATCGTTTTGATGCCAGATTTCCAAAGTGAACACCTTTATATGTCTTGGTTGTCTTTGTTTCAGGCTGAAATGAAAAACAAAAGCTAAAGACAGATAACCTCATTGTTCAGGTCTGGAGAACAACAGCAGGTTGGTCGTGTCAGATTTGACAAAAACCTATAGTTCTGTTATATATTACTGCAATTATATGGAGTATTATGTACTTTAGTAACTATGTCATATTGAACTGATATTGTTTAGAAAAGGCAGCCAAATTTTACATGTATCATAGGTTTCATACCATATACCAAGAGGCTAGGACTATTTGTTGGGGCTGTTGAAACTGCTTGCAAAAAACTAAGAGTGATTGCTCATTCATAACTGTGGGACCATCAACTTAGTGTTAATTTGCACTGTACCTTTTTTTGGTGCCACTGTATATGTTATAAAATATATGGATTTAGATATAGAAGGACATGTGATATAATTGTCCATGAGATAGCCGGTCAAAATGTGTAAATCTCAAACTTCTACAGGTTGCCCTAAGGCCTTCAATTATGGACACAGGTCCATACCTTTGATAAACTGTAAAAGGCCACTAAAAACTATCAGCCCAATAAGTAAACAATGCAAAACAAGTAACAATCAAACATAAAAACAACGACATCCACTAAATTACAGGTTCCTGTGTTGGGGCAGGCACATTAAATATGTGGCGGGGTTAAACATGTTTGTGAGTTCTTAACACCCCCCAACTTGGGACAGTGGTGTGACAAAACAACATTTAAAACAAACTTTAACTGAGGTGCTCTGCAAGCGCAGCATGATATGACCGCAGTATGTTGGTATGATATGTACATAATAATGTGCTGGACACAGTAAAATGCTGGACTGAATAAGTGATCAATCCTCAAAACTGGTGTCACTTTTGTTTAAATTTTTCATAAGGAATCATTTGGAGGAAACCACATCAAAATCAGATGAAAAAAATTTTTTCTATGTTCTTCGAAATTGAATTCCCCCTACTTTGACCCCTTTTACCTCCAAAAATGGTAAGAGATAGAGCAAATCTTTTACCTTATACTGAAAGCTCTCATTTACAGGAATCAATTGCAAAAAACCCATCAAAATCGGATGAAAAATAAAAATTTCTCATCTCATGCAAAATCACATTTATTCCTTTGACCCCTTTTACACAAAAACCACTGGTAAATGCTATAAAAATGCTTGGAGTAACTTTTGGAGCATTTTTAATGAGGAATCATTTGGAAAAAACACCAATGAAATCTGATGAAAAATAAAAATTTTCCATATAATACGAAATTGACCCCCCTCCCCACTTTGACCCCTTTTACTTTTAGCTCGAAAACAGTAAAAGATAGAGATAATCTGTTGATATACTACTGACAGCTCTCATTGAGAGGAATCAAATGCAAAAAGCCCAATCAAAATCGGACGAATATAAAAATTTCTCATCTCCCACAAAAACACATTTTTTAACCCTTTGACCCCTTTTATCAAGAGGTGGAAGATTTCAAATATCTAGGCAGTATGTTAAGTAACAACAATGGGACAGCAAAAGACATCAGAGCCAGAATTAACAAGGCTAGAAATGCCTTCTGCCAACTTCAATCCATTTGGAGAAGTGGGTCAATCAGTTTGAACAGCAAGTTAAAAAGAAATCATTGCTACTTTATGGGGCAGAATGTTGGAGAGCAATCCAAACTGACATAAAAAAACTCCTCATTCCACCTGCCTGAGCCTGAGGAAAATCTGTAAGATTTACGGGCCTAGAAAGATAATCAACAACGATCTATTTCATAAGACCAAGCAATGCTGCATAGAGATGGAGATAAAAAGAAGAAGATGGCATGGGATTGGACATGTTTTGAGAAAGGGAAATGAAGATATCACCAAGATTGCTCTAAGATGGACACCTGATGGGAAGCGAAAAAGAGGACACCCGAAAGTGACATGGCAAAGGATGGAATAGCAGGAGATGGAAGCAATAGGTAGGACCTTGAAAAAGGAAATAGCACAAGACCACAAGACAGGCAGTTGTGGCGTCGGCTGGTTGACGCCTTATGTGCCGGTAGGCAAGTAGAGGATAAGTAAGTTTGACCCCTTTTATACAAAATGGGTAAATGCTACAAAAAAATCTTAGATACATTTTGTTGCATTTTTCATGTTAATAATGAAGACTCAGATGGTTGCATGGCTGCATTGCAAATTTTCAGTGAGACTAACAAAATATTTGCCTCTGCAAATCCTATGGCATGCAACTGAGTAGATAAAACGGTTTTTCTATTATGGAAACATGGCTCGTATAAATAAATGTACACTTACAATTTGTGGTTTATAGAAGGCAGGTCCAATGGAGACATCCCTGTCTGGTGGGTCCTGTTTCTTCAGGGTGCCATCATCACATTCTTCATACCCATAAGCCTGACCTGGCATTGGTATAGAGGGGGCTTCTGGTTTCCTGTGGAATTTTATTCTGCTGGTAACCAACTATGAATAAAAGATTCAATATTTGATAGAAATAAGATTAAACTTAAGTATAAAGTTTATTTTGGCAGTAATGTATTTTGGCTATTTGATACACTATAATAAGTTTCTTGATCTTCCAATTGACAAAAATAAATATAATTGTGACAAAAAGGTCTCACCTAGAGTAACAAGACATACTCTGAGCAAAACTCACAAAAGATACCCCTGCTTTCCTATGAATTATCTGCCCTTGGAATGAGCTGAGATGAATTTCCGTCCTATTTGCAAATCTACACATTGTGTCTTATGTTCAGGTATAGTTTCATTGAAATCCATTGAACAGTAACAGAAGTGATGTGTTTACAAGGTATGTGGACAGACGGAAAACTTTGTTTGCAAGGGTATAATAATTTTGATGAGAAATTTTGTGGTTGAACCTCTTAATTTATTTAAACAACATTTCATATAGTTTGAACAGTACAAGTACTGATGGTACATGTATTTCAAAAATTTCTATAGGACTACAATTACTAATAAATTGGGAAGAAAACTGTGAGATTTTTCACTACATAAGAAAAGGGGGAATCTTAAATTTTAATGCCCCGTTACACTATCTGGTGATCTGACAAAGAAAAATAGCAATACATTAAAAGTCTCATTCATGTAATGAAAAGTTTTCATGTGAACTTGTCTCATGCAACAATACTACATGTCACATCTTACATAGACCTCCACTTATGTGACCGATGACTGTTTCACAAAACACTTCTAGGTCTTACTATAGGGTTGTATGTTTTCCATTTAACTCAATGTTTAAAAAGCAATGCTCAAGGATTTGACCTAAACATACACAGGTATCAATGCACACAAGTTATACCTCGTTGAAAGGAAATACGGCCATTTTGAAAATCAGCTGCAAAAATATTGTCATTCTTCACAAAATCTATCTGACTGAAATGTCATGAAAATCTATGTTTTCATCATATGTTTTGGTTAAATGGGACTTTCAATGGCCTGTTAATTAATATAAGTACACAAAGCTCCTATATCAAGAACAGTTTTGCTATAAATTACCAAATACCACACATTATTAACTGTTAGAATAACATATCACCTATACTTAAACAGGTACATGTATATAACTATCTTTTAAATAGCATTTCTTATGTTTTAAGGAAATATTATGGTCAGATCCATTCCATGTTAACTGTATAGTGAGACGTTTATGACTTCAGTGCATGTAAATTACATACAATTCAGAATTATTTGCATGAATGTAAGATCTATGGGTTCTTTGTTCACTGGCTTTTTAAAGCATTAATACTTACTGAACCAGCCTTGTCTTTGTTTGATAAAACTCCTGGAGCAGACTTGGAGGTCCTAAACTCAGTATACCTCTCTACACTGTATGTACCAGGTCCAGGGTTCTCAGAAGACACCTCATTGAATCTCTTTGATCTGTTGGCTAATGTTTTACCTCCCTAAATTTTGTAAAGGTAAAAATATAATGTATAGTGATCTTGTTTTATAAATGCAATGAAAAATAGAATAAATCTAAAGAAACCCCAGCATCTTCTGTTAACTGCATAAGAAAAAAAACAAATAATAAACAGCTAAAAACCATTATAAAATTTTATAAATAATAGAATGAGAATCCATGTAAGATGGATGAAGGTACATTTAAAACTAGCCTGATTAACTATGTCTGTACCAAGACATTACAAAAACATATGTGTAGGTAGATTTCAAATTATTGTCATGCAATACAGTTAAATTAATGTCTTAACATTGTCTGGATTTGGTACTATAAGATGGATGACTACTAATTTGTATAAGCAAAATGGTGCATTTTGTGTCATTCAAAGTAAGCTGATTTTCAGTAAACTTTAACGTTTACTAGGGAGTTGTATCCCTTTTAATCTGTATTCATTCTAATATCATTGTAATTCAGACTGCATTCTAAGAAAATTTAGCTACATTTTGGTATAATTTCATAGTCTTTTTACTTCATCTTTATCCTTGGCAAGAATGAAATTGGGAGGATTTGGATCCAACTAAGCAGCATGTCCAAAGTTGAGAGTCATGGGCTCTGGATAGTACTATTGCCAGTAATATATCTTTTTTAAATTCTGATTGCTATCTTTATCAACATTTTTTATTGGATGTGTCCTTTAATGTGTAAAACTTGATATTTGTTTGGGGGGATTTAGAGTTCAGCACAAGAAGATCTTGGATTTTGAATTTTCATCAGTTTCCCATTGAATATTTTCTTCTGTTTACATGTAAGAAATTCAAAATGGTCATGATGGTAGCAATATTCACTTACTATAACCTGATCTTGTGCAAATCCTGGGTCATAATGACCAGGGCCTGGGGCTGCCACGGTCTGATCACTGACATTGAGGAATGTTTCTCTACTGGTCATAGACAAAAAGGGTGCATAACCATCTGAAAATCAACATGGGCAAATAACTTTAAAAAGGCTGAGGTACAGAAAATCATCAAATGTTAAACATAAATAAAAGATGTACATGTTAAGGAAAAATTTATAACATTTAATGCAGTAAAATAATAACTTTTCCAGGTAAAATAGAATTCAGTATTTACAGTGTTTCAAATATTTCAAAGCAATTATCAAGTTTGCTGGCTGTGTTTGCCTTTTCCGCAGCTATTTTGGATACTTAAAATATATACGTAAGTAAAACCTGAAAATGCAAAAACCATGAATGACAAAGATATGGGTTGCAATTGTTTTTCTTAAAGACAATCTTCCAGAAATTTGTCAGAGATGGAACTGACACATTTTAAAATCTAAACACTGCATATAAGATCACAACTGATTTTCTGGTTCTGATTTTATATGGTTGCTTGGTATTTTTCCAAAACAGAGAGACTTCCAGGAAATTTACTGAAGTTTAAATTACCACAATTTTAAAATTAAAGCATGTAAAAACCCCCTTTTTTCATGTTATTGTAATTGATCAACTTTGTGTTGTAATTGTTTGGTTGCCAAGTTTTTTTCTTTAAAAAATATGGTAACAGGGTCTTCCATATTATGGATATTAACCAAAGTTGGAATAGCCATATCACTTAAACCATATGATTGCAATTTATCTTCTTATTTCATTTGTGTATGGTTGCAAGTACTTTTCCAAAACATAACAGGTCTGAGAGACTTCCAGGACATTAATCAAAGTTAGAATTTCCATTATTTTAATCTGAAGTCTCAATACGATTTATATTTGCAAATGCAAGGTTACAATAATTTATAGACCATACCTGCACACATTTAAGTTTTTTTAAATTAAACTTTTAACTAAAGCTCTGTAATTTAGGAGCATTTAGGGAACATGATTAATCTAATTCTGGATTTTTAACTTAAACATATTGTTATGAATTTTAACCTCTTTTAAGTTTTGAAAAATTAATGTACATTTTGTACTTATTAGTCTGCCTTTCCCACATGTCAAGTAGCTGTTTTACTGTTCACTGAAATCAATAATAGTTTTACCAGTTAAACATATGTACAGGTATGTAAACCAAATTTCACTGGAAAGTCTTACTACTTATCAAATGTCTATAGCAAACAGACAACAGGAATATAAAAGCAATCTATATTACCTGCTTTCACTCGGGCTTTTAATGCCGCACTCGAGTCATATGTCCCAGGGCCAACATTTCCAGGTGTAGACCCAAAAGTTTTCACCAAATCTCTTGGTGCTCTGTCATACATCTTGTCTTTTCTAAAAAATAAGTGGTAAAATATTAGGTACTTCTATGCATTCATCAGATATTTCAGTAACAGTCATAGCATAATTTTCTGACAAAATTTGGCTTTCCCTTAATTATGGGGCTGGTTGCTCAAAAAAGACATGAATATTTTCTTTTGGCCTAACTAGTACTATTTATAAACTGTCACTTATTACTGTTGCAAAATCAGGTAAAATATATAATAATTGCAATACTTTTAACAGGGAGATTTTTTTGTAATTAAACTATGTCTATGGCTAAAAGGAGATGTGGCATGATTGTCCTTGAGTGACAGCCATCCACCAAATGACAGTCAAATTTAATTTTCAACAGGTCCCACTATGGCCTTCAATAATGAACCAAAGTCCTTTCCATAATGGAAGCTGTAAAAAGCCCCAAAATACAAAATGTGAAACTATTCATAAAACACGACAATCGACCTAATCTATTGGAAAAATGTTGAAACAGAGGCAAAACGTGTCCTGGGGACACAGATGCCCCCGCTCGGCAAACAGGAAGTAGATAGAAGACAGATCTGAAAAGGGGAGACACGGTACAACTCACCATTATAATGCTTCAGACCAAATATCAAATCAATCCAACAT
>JARWCS010000007.1:6169806-6181073 GCA_034783895.1 Geukensia demissa | reverse complement strand
GACCCCCAAATCACAAATGCGTTCCAAAATTTTTAATGTTCACATGTTTTTTCTTTAATAATATGTTTTGGGGGACAAAATATTTGGTCCCATAGAGATATGGGGGGTGCACGGTAGGCTATTCTAGCCCACGGACTATACCAAATAAACTTTATTTAATGCAACGCAAAATCAAAAACATTTTCAGATTGTTGGACGATTTTACCAACAGATGGTCGGCATTCCAATGGTCACTGATCGTGCTCCACTCCTCGCCGATTTATTTCTCCACAACATACTTTCTTCAAGAGGTTCCGCAGAAAAAAGAAATCTATTTAAACATTTTATTTCAGCTTTTGATATATAATTGATGTTCTTCCACTGAACAATGCAAGATTCGTTGAATATCTTCGGCTTATATACCCAAATGGGCTTAAAAGTAAAGTCACAACAGACACTCCCAAGTCTGCCTCATACCTTGATCTTCATCTTGAATTAAAAAATAGAGGCAGGCTGCACAAAACATGAATGACAAACGTGATGGCTTCAACTTTCCAACAGTCAAATGCCCGTTCATCGGCACTAAGATTCCAGCTGCCTGACGTAAAGCGAATACCTTTCCCAGCTAATATGTTTTTGAAGAGCACATGTCCATTATAGCTATATTCTCGATAGAGATAAGTCGTTGACATAGAAACTGCTCAAACAGGAATATGTTGTTCCTCGGTTTATTTCATCACTCTAGAAATTTAACGGTCGCCATCGCAATCTTGTAGGCCGATATGGAATAGAAGACTGAACTCTTCCTGTGAGGTTGTGGAGTAAACCAAAAACATTATCTCGACATGGAGGTTGTAATCTCTTGAAACCTTCCTCTTTCACTTTATATGACTAATACCGGATAAGAAAATGGACAAAGCGGTGGATGTCTTTGACGGGGCGGAAAAGACTACTTGAGTTCACCCCGGTTTTTTGGTGGGGTCTGCTTTGTTATGAGTCGTATGACTTAATTTAGTTTTATATGTGCACAATACGTCCTGTTCCGTCTTCAGTTCATATTCTCGAGATTGCCGTGTCTGTCGGTTTGTACTCTTTTGTCTGGGCCTTCGGTTTCTTCCGCTTTCTCTTTAGAATTAATTTTGACTGAATCTCGCCAAAAATTCCATCAAAACTAAATTTTAGCCAACTTTTGGTGTTTTTTTATACTCCTAGATGTAATGAACGCCAAATTAACATATATTCAATGAACATACCTATCTTCAAATAATTGAAGATATCTTCAATTTATTTGCAAATGCAAAAATAAAAAGTATCGACATCTACATTGAACGCTAAATTAATATATATTTAATAATTATGTATACCTATCTTTAAATACAGTATAGCGGGTAATTTTCGCGGTGGTTTAATTATCGCTTATTTTCGCGGATCTATGAGAGTCGCGAAATTTTAAGCTGACGGACCAGAGTTAGAAAGTTAAAAGGAAAGTTTCCGCATAAAACAGAAATTACTTTCAGGGGAGTATCATATACATAGCATTATGATTTGAGAAGTTTAGCAAGCTGCTAACATGTAGACAGTTGTACATATTTGTCATGACACTAATTACCCCAACAGATCAATTGATTGTTTATTAACCGGTATTGTGTGGCTTGCTCAATTAATCCGAACACACTTACCGTCTGTCTTAACAAATAAAAAATATTTGATCCCATCAATTATTGGTAATCAGTAATTGCATGTTTGTTTTATTTTTTAATATATAAAATGCTGTATTTATTTAACTTTAGTTTCAACACTTAAACCCAGCCAGGGTGTCACGAGTGTCATATATATTAGGGTAAGAAATTAGACCTTAAATTTTTGAAACTTTAATAGTAAAATTACGCATACACTAGACTTCATCTCCGAAAATTATTTGTCACCAATCTCCAGTGCATGAAAATAAAACCCGCAAAAATATGTTCCACATGTTTGGCCTTCAAAATCTTGAAAATTTATCCCCGCGACAAAATTCCGCTGTACGGTACTTGTACCTAACTTCAGTTTAATTAAAAATATCTTTAATTCATTTGTACCTATCTTCTAATGAATTAAAGATAGGTTCAATTCATTTAAAGATGGTTTCAATTCCAACTATTTGTACCTAGGTACAAATAATTTGATGATAGGTACAATTATTCAAATATTTATATTAAGAATATTTAATATTTGTGAATACAATTTTATGTAAAACAATTTGTCAGATCGCTGTTTATTGTTATTTTTATACAATCTAAACAATTCGGATAGCGATCAAGTGGGGTGGCTATATGGCTTGTTGCTAATTTCAAATTATAAAAATCAAAACTAAACATTACCTGTCGTTTTCGCCTTCTGTCGATATGCTCAAAGTATTCAGTGATGTACACATTGTCGAATGTGAAATCAGACAAGTATTTCTTATTGTACATGAAAGAACTACAAAATAAAGAAATATCTATCATTCGCCGTATGTATAATGAATTATGAAATAGGAATAAGCACAAAAGTCACCATAAACAAACCGATTTTTTTTTACATTATGTGGATACAGGTATAGATGATCTGGCCTCCTCGCAAAAATAATATAATTTTTTCTTAAAAAGTTTTTTTCTCTAATGCAAGATATCAGAACAGAAATTACCAGATTACATTTGTATTTGGATTTCAGTCAAGATTTTGAACAATTTAACTCCGTTGTGAATGCTTTGTGCATGTTGTGCATACAAACCCTCAGAATTGAATATTAAACAAACAATTAAATGAAACATTCATTATGACATGCAGTTAAACTAAAGGAGACCACATCACGTCTCAGGATGATATAGACGCAGTTAAACATCTGGAGGGTCCACATGATCTTAAATCAGCGAGGAATTTCACTCTTTGTGACGAGCCCAAAATCGCTCCGATTAATTGACAATAACGAAAACAAAATAATAATAAAAAAAAAAAACAACACAAGTACCTTTTGATGTCTAAGATTACAAAGTTGAGACAAGTGCAGCTATGTTACACTTTGGCAGGGATTGAAATCCCCTCTATCTTCGAGTTCAGCAAAAATATTAGAGTTAAAGACATATTGTATAAACAATACCAGAAAGCTGAAATTTACTCAGAAAAGTATGATAATGATATTGAACTGAAATACATGAAACACGGAGACAGTTCCTGAGGAAATGCTCTGTTGACAAGGTCATCAACTTTGGGTCGTTAGTTAATTACAGGTTTAACGTTGTTGCGAATAGAAACTTGTCTGTAAATAGGTTTGAATGTACATGCATGTACGACTAATATAATTAAGGGAATGTTATTTAAAAAAACAGTAAATAACAGCACGCTGGCCATGTATATTATAGCCGGTGAAGACTTTGACACTTAAATCATACAATTCTTTATGTCATCTTTTGTGGGGGTGGGGGTTGATATTTAATTTAATTTCTGCATCATACCTAGACTTACATCTAGAAATCAACAGTAAGGGTGGGGTTAAGAACAAAACTTTCCGACAAGCGAGATGACTTTGATTTTCCCATTGTAAACTTTTCGTTCATGTCTAGCAACATTCCAGCGGCATCTGCATACGGTATGTATATTTCACAGTTGATACGCTACTCCAGGGCTTGTGCTTCCTATCAGGATTTTATTGTAATGGTTACAGCTGATAAGAAAGCTACTGAGCCAGGGGTATCTCAGGGAAAGATTAGAGTCATCACTTCGGAATTTTTTCGGTCGCCATCATGATTTGGTTGACCGGTACGAAATATCCATTTCACAAACGACAATGGTTATCTTCCCACTGTCGTGACTACAAATCCGTTCCTATACCGGTTGTGACTAATATCGCTTTTGACAATGCACCGGCTTTGTCTACTGAGTAACACGACGGGTGCCACTAGTGGAGCAGAAGTTACTTACACTTCCGGGGCACCTGAACTCACTCTGGTTTTTGTAGGGTTCGTGTTACTTCAGCTTTAGTTTTCAATGTGGTGTTGTGTTCTATGGTTGTCTTTCGTTTCATTTTGTTGGTCACGGTCTTGTCTGTTTTCTGACTTAATGATTTCTGTCTGTCTGCCCCTTTGGTATCTTCGAATTCCTTTGTGTAATCATACCAATCATTACGTCATCGTTTGTGTGTTGATATGGAGCACCTGATCCCACTCCTGTTTTGTAAAGGAATTCGTAGATTCCAAGCTGTTGTTCCTTTTGTTTACGTTTTATCTTTTAGTTTGTTTTAAATTTGTCTTGTCTCTTTGGACTATGCACTTTTGATCTCTCGCATGGGTATTCTACACTGGACTTAGATCAGAGTTATTTAATTGATAGAACAGTTTAACCAATGTAAGCAATGCTTGCCTCTGATTATTGTTCTTTTTTGAAAAAGCATGAAATCAACTATATTTTGGCATGAAATTTGTGTTGCTGAAGAAAGTTTCAGTTATTGTCTACAAAAAAGAGCATCCCAAGCAAAATTCTTGTGGCCAACAAGATAAGACTATAATTAAATGTGAATCTCAAAACATTGTTATGAATTTGCTGTGATGGTCATATTTAAGGAAATGTTTACCTTAGCAACTGGTATTGAAATGCCAATCAAAGTTCATCCTTTTTGCATGACATGACTTTTTTACTTTCTGTCATATATTCCATATTCTTTCTTTTAAATACTTTAGAACAAAAAAGAAGAAGTGCTATTTCAGTGAGACTTTTAGGCTCTCACCTTTAAATAATCTGTTTGACCACAATTCAACTATGAATCATGATGTCAATTTTGACCAAATATTTGTGAAATGGTTCTCAGGTCATCATTCTGCAATACTGTATTTGGCATCCCTGTGCTTACCAAGCAAGATGATTATACCTTTACTTATATAGGGTCTGGTTTTAAAGACGTCTTGTCTATTAAACCTTTCAGGCCAGAATTTATTTTCAAAAATCCTGAATTTTTTATTTTTAGCAAACTTATGCAAATTATATGCAAATAAGTTTCAGTGATGCAATGATGTTTAAACAGTAACTGTATGTGGTTCCAAAACCTGATCACAACTGAAAAATGGTCATTTTGACCATTTTTAGGACATTTTGTTTGCTATGGAAACCAGCCGCAAAGACCTAGTAGGATGGGCCTCAGTCTTCCTTAATATGCCTTAGGAGAGTACAGAAGAGATGTCACAATGCTCTCATCCTTGGGTTTGAAAGCCCTCTTGGGCCAAAATGGCATTTTTGGTGTTTTTTGCCATTTGATAGCTAGCAATATTAAAAAAAAAATGTAAAAATATTTCTTGTTGTCTTGCATGTGCATGGACCATTATTCTTGCCACAAAATTGAAAATAAAGGGGTTCTGACCATAACTGTAGGCTCCATTGGCCTAAATGATAGCCCACCCTAAGCCAATAATGACACTTTGGTGACATTTTGACTGTTGAGGGTACATTTAATAGCCTGTCATCATTAACTTGAAAATAATGATCTGTTTTGTCGAGTTTCTTTCAGCTGACACATCTGTATTTCCTTCAAGCCACTTACAGTTGCAGTTCATGGTGCGTGGAGGGCCATGGGGGTCCAGAAATGAAAAATAACCAATGTTGTGTTAATGCATCATGTGGCCTGAAAGGGTTAATAAATAATGAGTCAATTATCCATATATTTATTTCAGCCTGTCTAAAGAACAATATAACCAGACTAGTATATACCAGTACATTCAATGTCGTGTTTGGTGGACAGGAAATCAGAAATGGAGATGAAACATTACCATATCTACCTCTTGATCAGGTATACATAAAAGTTGGATTCTATTTAGAAATTTGTCTGGTATACACAGGTAAAAGTAACATAAACTATCATTGCTCTGGTCAGGTAGACTTGTTCATTTTAGACAGGATTTATGAGTTATGCTTAGCTAGGTTTTGCTAGGGTATCCAACAATGTTATTTAAAAACCCAGGTTCAGTTTTCTTCCATTTTATTCTGAACACGATAATGGAAAAATGAACCCGAAAACAGAGTTGACTTTAAGGGTATGGGCTTTTATTAAATCCTAACTTTCAAAAAATAAAACAAGTTTTAAGGTAAAGAGAGAGAAATATAGTTTTGAGAAAGCAAGAAGTGAAGTATGAGTCTCCTGGGAATGTTAAAGGTGTAAGAGAGAATGACTGATTCCTTCAATCGATCTACATTAAACTGTTTACACGATCAAAGTTTTTAATGGTTTTTTAGTTCATAGAAAATTGGCAGGAATTGCTTAGTAAATAACAAGAATCCTGATTTTGAGGAATAAATTAACTTAAGGAATAATGGTTGCATTTTATGCAGTATAATTTTTAGGGAAGGTTTCAAAGGAATCATATATTTCAATTACAGTTTCTTTTCATTTACCTTTGTTATGATAGATTTCTATTTAGCATTCCAAATTACTGTAAACATGGATAATTTTCGCATAAATGTATTAGAATTCCAAATTACATTTTTGTCTTCCATCGGGTCTACCAAGTCATTTACGAAGTCTTTTGTCCATTGAAATTTGGAAGAAGATGTTATTTTCTTTGTTCCTGCTTTTTTCCCAGTTTCTATTCTATTAAAGTCTGGCAAAGTGCTTCCAAATTTTTGATGGAGGTTTACATGGTCAAAAAACTTCGTCAAAGAAAACTTTGACAAAGTTTTTGAAGAAAAACTTTAACGGTCTAAATGGCCTTTAGTAAACATAATTGAAGTGAAACAGGAATTTTTGTATTATGACCTATAATCTTTTTGTTTCTATGTTTGCTTAACCTCCTATTGTATAACTGTAAGTGACATCTTTCATTTTAAGTTCATTTAGAAAATGGAAGTTGCATGTTTTTGCTGTAGCTTTGTTTATCTTAAGTTCTCTCTCTGTCATGTTTGAAAGACAGGCCATTCCACCATTGTCTTTTGAACACAGTTTTGGTCCTTTGACAGATCCTTTAATTATTGGAAAATACAGAAAATTCTATTATACAAAAACAAAAGTATTGATTATATTTCACCATGATTGGAAATTCAATATTTTTCATAAATATTTTAAATATATTTTGACACATTAGAAGTTATGTGATGAAAAAATGTGTGCAAAATAAACATTTATGAAATTACAACTGATTGGAAAGCATTTCCTTAAGATTATTTTACATATGTATTAATAGAATAATTATTACTGATTTTCTGCACCTCAGAATCAGGTTCTCTGAGGTCTGAAGAAGAATGTATTTTCAACGTAGGGTTTTGCAAACATTTAACTTGAATTTTTACTAAGCATTCAGTATATAACCAAACAATAATATACCCAGGTTCGCAAGCTTCCATCCACTGACCACTATGAAATGAATGAAATATTGTTCAAAATTGTGTAAAACCCCAAACCAACAGTAATGTTGTATTAGACAAAAATTTAATTGTGCAAAACTCAAAGCACAAAGTTTTTGTCATTCAGGCCCTGTTAAAAACAATAAGTATACAAAGCCTCATTGACTATGGTCTTACACAAAACTGAATGAACTGTGAACTTTATTGTGTATTTATATAGGTTTTCTGTCAGTTGTCATCAGTTGTCAAATTTTCTAATTCTCTTAATTTGATTGGATATTATTTCACCATTTAAGCGACATGTTCAAAATGGCGGCCTTTTGCCAGACAGTGCTTAATGAAGCCAATATCTGGTTCAAAAACAAGACAATATTGTCAGTTAAGCGAAATTAAGTTTTATAAATAAGTCAATTAATATGACATGGAAGCCATTCTTTGTCATGAGGGCGATTCCAATAATGGACAAAATGAGTCAAATTCCTTTCTCCACATGTAAATATAGTGATAGTCACATTGAGTTTATCAAGTTTGTGTTAAATCATGTGTTTTTTTATCATTTGATTATAAAATTTCTGACTAATTCTAGCTGAAGTGAAGTATTTCGTACTTTTATATGACCGTAAAAAGCAGTTGTATTATGGTATGATGTTGTTGTCGTTGATGTTTGTTTCCGTAGACACGATGGTTAACACGCAATAACTTTTGTTGTAGTAAATTGATTCCTCTCTATATTTTTGGTACTATGTCAGTGATTTTTTTATTTTCATTCAATTTTGATTTTTTTCCCCAAATAATTCCATATAAAAAAAATGCAAAAAAAGTTATTTCCAAGCATATGTTACTTTTACCATTTTACCAAATTTTACATAAAAAGGATCAAAGGATTTAAAAAAATTATAACGGATATATAAGGTAACTAAGGTATTTCTTGGATAAATCCCCTGCAGTAATATTTATACAACAGTAACATCAGATTTTAACACTACATCATGCAATTAACCTGAGACTGCACTTCATCGAAATTTAGATCTGATCCCTGTAGCATGTTATTACTGGAGACCTAAAAATGGTCAAGAAAAAAAGATAATAAGCTTTGGAAAAAAATCTAAATATCATTCACCTAATTGAAAAATGTCAGTGTTATTTACAAATAAGGGCAACAGAGAAAAAATCCCTTCCATCTGCAACATGTTTAAATCAAGACAGATAACAAAGACAAAAATTCATGGCATCCTGTTGTGCAGTCACCTCCCTTTCTCCTTACTATAATTCAACTTTTTCTTGCAGAAATTTAATATTTTGTTTTGCTGTGTCTCAATGATATATCTAATTTTCAAAATAATACCTGAGTATTTTAAATAAAATTCATAGATGAACAATTGATGCATAATGTAATAAACTGAAATCTAGTCTGTCAATAACCCATATCCTTAGTGGAATAATTTTTGCTTTACAAGCCATTGGTGTACAAGTATTAAAAGGAAGTTGTTAGTACTTTACTTTTTTTTAAGTTTTCAAACTAGCTTTTAGCTGATATTGAAATACCTGAAACCAGTGTTGGGAATTGTTTTTCTCAGTTACTGTGAATAGACCCTTTTACTGATGCTGTGTTTCTACTTTGACGCTTGCATAGAAGCAGCTTCCGAGTGTACGAAATATGACGACACAATAGTTCTGACCTCATATTTGATTGTCCACCAACGTAATTTTTTTGGGAAAATATGTTATTTTCCACTCAAAGTAACAGGAACGTAGTAACAGTAAAATGGTCTATTTTTTCTATACCCATATCTTTTTGACTATAAAATGATTTTATTTTATCACAGCATTTTTGAAATATTAAAGTGAAATGTTACTGTAAATCTAACCTGCACAGCAGCATAAAAATTGTGTATAGAATAATTCTCAAAATACAAAAAGTGAAAATTTTCTTAAAAACCATTTGAATAGTTACTTTGTTACAGAGATGAATGTGTCTGAGTGTACTTTGTAAAACTTTAATAATGTTTAATTTGGTTTAGCCAACAGCTATAGAACTGGACTTGGCCACCCAGTTAGCACTGAGAAAAGTTCATTATAAACTTAAAGTCTCAGACAGTTTAAACAACATATTAGAAAAAGCATTTTTCTCCCTGTGAACTTAATACATAGGAAGACCTTATGGAATAAAAGGAAGCTAAAAAGACATTCCCGCATGGTATCGTGTCAAACTTCATTCAAATTAAATCTAACCGTTAAATTAAATCTAAGTGATAAAACACATAAAATATAATTACATTGTTGTAATCCTAAGAAAATAGCAGAGACTTCCTGTCAAAATGAGAATGGACGGTATCAATTCTGAATCAATTCAAAGCTTAAGTATGTTTATGTTAAAAGCTACAAAAGGGAGATTTCATTCATCTTCTGACAAAATATTGACATTTATGAAGCTGTTTTATTTAATTATTTCACTTGTTTCAAGAACAAAGAGACCTAATCAAATATATTTTATATACTTCAGTCAAACCGTTGGCTTTGTTAAATAATATAAACTTCCAGTATTGTATCGGTAATTTGTTTACTCTGTACAGATCTCCTGGAAATATCTATGACAATTAATCAGTCTAGAAAAAATGACCACAGATTTGTCAAGTTACAAGGGGCTTGGCAGAGTTTAGTCATTTGTATTGTTTCCTGCATTGACGATATCATTTTCATGCTTTAGAACTTGAACCTTCATCGATTCCAAATATTGAATTTATGAAGTAAGGGAAAACGCTTCTGTTATTTATCTTACAAATTTACAAAAATGCCCCTTGGTCAGCTCCCCTTTGTAACAATACTGTCCAAGGAGAGACATCACCCATCTTTTGTAATTACATTTAAAGACTGATGACGATGAAATATTCACTCCCTTGTACTTATATTCAATCGACGGCACTTTATAGTGACAACCTGATGAATGGATTTGTACAGCAATTTCCTTATACCATCTAAAATAGCAATCTTATCTAATTTTCTCATTCAATAGTGATGTATCCATTTTTTCATGACAATTCCAGACCATATTAATTGTTATTTTGTTTGCCAATTATTGTCCTCAAAAAGAAGATCATGTTATAAATGGCTTAAGTTCTTCAATTCAACGACACTTTTGTTGGCATTAATATCCTGGGAAATGGAAGTGACGTGAACAGTATTGTAAAATGTCTTTGTTAAATTAAATTTTCAGTTTTATTTAAAGAGTATATCCCAAAGACTACTTTGCACAATTAAAGAAGAAAACTCAGCCTAATTTATAATCCATTTAAGAACAATAAGTTTTACAAAATGCAGGTTTAGATCATAGGATTGCATATGACAGATTTTGAGAGATGCTTTTAAGTAAAAGTGTTGTGAAGAATTTTTAATCAACTTTCATTGTTTACATATCAATTTCATCTGTTGCTTAAAAATATAAACTTGGTATATTTTGATTATTTGAAGTCCTGATAATTATAAATGTTTGCTAGCATTAACCGAGTTTTAGGTTATCGACCTTCACCATAAAAAGTAATTTTGTAATGATGTCTTTCTGTCTGTTTGTTGAAAACACAGTTGTATGGTTACTCTGCTTTAATTATACTATTTTGTACAAGATTCATATGAAAAACACAGATAAGATGTGGCAACTTTAATTGTATCTAATTATTGCCTCATTTAAAATCCACCCAGGTGGTGTAATGGGTAGTGTGCTCGCCTGGAGTGCGGATGGTTGTGGGTTTGATCCCTGGCCACGTCAAACCAAAGACATTAAAATTGGTATTTGCTGCGCAAATGCTAAGCACGCAGCATTTAGGAGTAAGAGAAAAGACTGGTCGACCCAGAGTCAGAAAAATATTTATGGGTAATGTATAAAAATAGGAGATGTGGCATGATTGTCCATGAGACAGCCACCCACCAAGTGACAGTAGAATTTTAACTTC
>JARWCS010000007.1:6035718-6052777 GCA_034783895.1 Geukensia demissa | reverse complement strand
ACCTTCAAAACAGCTTCCGGAAGCCCGCTCGACCAATCATATGCAAGGATTTCCTAATATGCAAATCATATAAGAATATTAATTATATAATAATAATAAAGAAATAATATGTTGCTGAACAAACTAGCTAAAATGGTGATAGCAGCAGGTTGAAAACGGCTAATCCAGATATCAATGTCAGAGGTAAGGCTCCTACATGAATCTCTTCAAAGATAAAAATAAATAAATATATGAATATATTTTTTTAAAGTGCCAGAAGGAAATATTGTAACTAAATTTAAAGCATATTGTAGCTCTGTTTGCAACTGAATCATGAGAAATATGTTTTTTTAAATTCACTGTTATTCTATATTATTAAAATTTATCCCTTAATGGTTACAGCAGTTGAATATTATCGGAGTACAAACTACAACTCTATAAGAACATTCAAATAACTGTACATCAGAGATACAACTACAATTTCTATACATTATCAAGTTATAAAACTGCAACAAATATTCCCTGTTGGCTGAACTAAAATATCAATTTCTTCTTGAATTAAAACAATTGTGATTGAGAAAAAAGGTTGTCTCAGACTTGACAGCTAACCCAATTTGAACGTATACAGTGTCAATTTTAACGATATACTGCAAGTGTAACATTGTTATACATGTTAGATGAATATATCAAGTCGTGAAACATATTTTTGTTGTCTATCGAAACGGCTAAGTCTAAATATATTGGTAAAATTCATGTTGACAAGACAAATACATGAATACATATCAAATTTGACATAAAAGAAAGTGTTTTTTGCATTTTTGATATTTAAAAAAAGTTTTCTTTTTTTTTCTAGCAATACTGTTGTGTTTGGTCAGAGAGACTAAAGGTAAAAAAAAACTTTTAAAAAGGCGACTTATATAAGAATTACGAATGTTCTTTTAAAATCATAAAAATTCCCTGCCTATGTTTAACTAAACTTTTACTTCAACCTAAACACAGTTAACATTTTAAAACTGATCAGCTATTTAAAAGATGTAAATGCTTAATTAGGTATTGGCTGAAGAAACGTTTTAAGTGAGAAAGGATTAACTTAGTAGGCAAGTCTGTTGCTTGCTGCTGTTTGTCTTTTGTCACATTTTGTTTGACCACTAAATTTCTCAGAATTTTTCATTGAAGTAAAATACAAATGTCCCTTTCACCAAACAAGTTAGTTGCCCAAAATTTTACATTCATAGTCAACTGTGTTTTTTTGGACTTGTATAAGTAATTTGTACTGTCTTTCTCTTGAATGTTTCCTTCTTGGCGATCTTCGTTTGCTTATAGAACATTTTTTTCTTGATATCTGTCAGGCCAACACCGATAAACACTCATGTTATTATACAAACAGAGAGAAAGAATAATTTAATCATCCAAAAACATTTTTTCTCGATTTTGTACATCATTCTTGTTTTATCATGGTGTAATGACGTAATTCCTGTTCATATATAAGAAATACAGAATTTATTTATTTGTTTATGAAAAGTTCGTGACAATTACATTTATAATAAACGTCTTATTAACAAGATATTTCAGCATTTACATTTCATTTCCTGACAATTAACACATAATTGAATGATTATTGGCAACATCGCCAACCAGATAAGTTTCATCGGAAATGAAATTGATTCTAATCCCGTTGCGCTAACCGTTTAGCATAATAAGGTAGAAAAGTGGACAACAATACTGTCCAGTAATCCCCTTAGCTTATTTTAACAGAGAATGGCATTAATATGACTGTTTCCCTCGCGTGAGTATCAGAAAACAATATGGTCCCCGCTGTCTTCAAATTACTTAACAGCAGGGAAATCATAGATTTGGTTCAGTGCGATGAGTACGTCGTTTACAGCAATGGAGGGAAATAATCCATGGAAATAAATCGGCTCAACGTCGTCTATATTTTTCAGAACAGATTAACTAGACCTTTGTATTGAGTTAGGCTTAGATACGAGTAACAGGGTACAGTTTGGTTTACATATATTAAAACACAATAAATTGTCCCTTTTTTAAAATGTTTATAACGCACACACAGATTAAGTAAGACGAGCCATTGTCCTTGTGACATCAATTTGTTAAGAACCGTGTTTCCAGAAAACACGTTAGAAACCCCTTTGCAACAGCTCGTAATAAGTGGCTGTTGGTGGCCCCACCCCACTCATTGATGATTATTGTTTGATAACTTATTTTCGTCTTAAATATGCATGAAATATTTGCCACTGTATGTTTAGCAACAGACAATCAATCAATCAATCAATCAAGAAACAAAAATAAAATTGGCTTAAATGTCTAAGTTAACAATAACAAGGTTGAAATTTCATAATACTGGATGTTTAGTACTTTATTTAAATCCCAAGTACACATTTCTCAAAATGGAAAAAAATCTCCTCGCCATCAGATAAAGTAATTTGCAGAAATCTTAGCAAGCCGTATCAAGGATTGCGCCGGGAAATATATATACTTTAAAATAAAAAGCTTGAGGTACCGAAGAATTATATTAAGATATACATGTTTTATAAATTAAATTCCCACGGACTTACATTCAATATGTTTAATAGAAAGAATATGGAATATATGCCTGAAAGACACAATCAACATCTTAAACATAAGTTTATAACAACGATGTAAACTATACTTTCCAACATACATTCCTGTACCCGAAAATAAATAAGAGCACAGGTGAGCGATTGACGGCCGCCACACGACACAAGAGGAAACACTGTTAAAATATGGAAAAGAAACGATATGGAATATATGTAAAAAAGACACGAACCACGTCTTACATAAAACAAATATTCAAAAGCCATTTTAACAACGTATATAGCGCTTTTCTGGATACATTAGGGGCAAAAATGTGAATATCTAGTTAGACCAAATAAAATATACAGCTCATGACGTAATGGATGCCGAAAAGGCAAATATGAAGATAACAATGCGCGAGTTTAACAAATAACAAGGTTTAAAAGTCTTAAATCATTAACCCTTTAATGGGATCTTTGTTGTTTGTCAATGGTCATGTTAGTTTTTTGTGTTATTTCTCTCGTGTTTTTTTTGTCTTGCTTCATGATTTTCCTCCCTTAATTACAAATGACGTACTTTTCTCTTTATAAGTATAGTATATTATTTTATCATAATCTGTATGGAAAGAATAAAGTAAAACCCCCATATTAAGATTTTGCATTAGTTATACTTGCTCTACGTCGACTTACGAACGGTATTGTCATCAACTGCAATTTAGAATGTATGTCCATATTCTTATGTCGTATTAAGTAGTGGACTCATTACAAATGTATATCGAAGATGTACGACAGATCAACTATAAAAAACATAACTTATCTTACCTTCACGTCAAATTGATACGATTCCATTTAGTTCCTACACTTAGACTAGTTAAAGTACATTTAATATACGGCATATGTACATAATACTTTGTGTCAAGGATAAAAGATTAGTGCAATAAATGCCTGATTCCAAACTAATTATGTTGACCGTTCCTGATACAATCTTCTATTTATTTTAGATATCTAGCTGACCAATTCTGATAGAATTCAACTATAAGTATCGGTTACTGACCAATATTTACAGAACTAGAAATGTTATCTAATAAGCTTTATAGTAGTTTCTTCAGATCTTTAAGTATTTGCGTTTTCTTAATTATTTAAATAAAGAATACAAAAGAGCATTCACTTAGTATAGATTTACTCTGGTACACATGTACAGTTCCTTTCTTTTTTTGGGTCTTATTCGAATTTGACCTACTGACATATATCTTTTATGTTTATTAAGCATGCTGCCATCATTCATTTCAATGTTAATATATTTTTTGTATATAATGTATTATAAATAACAACTGTTGATAGAGCTCGGCTGTACTACATACATCGAGAAAAGTTAATGCTCTCTCCCATTTTGTATACTTTCGAACACAAAACTGAAAATGTAGAAACAACAAACAAGAGCCAAAGACAACAGTTTTATAGGTACATGCATCACCAGCAAACTAATGAAGTAATCGTATGCAGTGTAGGCATTTGCAATCGTTGTTTTTCTATTTTGTCAACAATCTGTTTGATAAAAGAGGGAAATGCATGGCACTATTTTTTAAAGAACCCCACGGAAATTTAGTAGAAGAAAGTCTACAGCTTTGACACAAGCATATCTTCATTTTGTTGCCGCTAGCGTAGATAAGACGTGGATTGTTAAACATTCAATATAATTATAAAATAATAGAAATTCTATTACCATAGTACAAATATATTTATAATTAAAGTTTTTGAAAAAAGCAAATGAAGATCAAATCTGTACATTTTGTAATGAGCAAATGATAAAAACTTCACCCATAGTTAATATATTTGCTTTTTGTGATAAAGATTACATGCATTATCGAAGCATGTTTCGCCTTATCAATACTATCATTAAAAAACTTTATAGACTTATCATATTGATAGAATCTGGCACTGATTTTGGATTCTGTGACTCATCATCTCTACAATTATTCAGTAAAATTTGTTTGTAGATTCGATTGAAGGTTTCTTTTTTATTGTTTCAATCGTATAATTCTTTGAAAAGACATTGATCGTGTAAAATGTACCACGTGGTTCATGTAAAGTTATCAAACAAAACATCCGGTATAATATATATTTTGGTCTGGAAAAGCATATTCAGTGATAACAATAATAAAGCTACAAACTCCCAAGTAAATGCCAACATTTCTGGTAGTTATTATGTTAAAACGTATTGGTATTCATGAGCAATCCAGTTAAAAGAACCATCTACTATATAATGTACATTTCTGTGACTTAATTTGAAATCTGGAAACCCTTCATCAAATTATATAGTCTATTTTTTAAGATAACACCTTAAACAGTAAAAGTTTATTTCCATTGACTTAATTTCAGGTCATATGTTGAATAAAAACTGTTGGCGGACCCTCCTCGGAGTAAAGAAAAACGCATCCGATTTCCCGTAATGCAGCCAAGATCAAATACAAAAATTCATTTGACTATTCATTTTTTAAAAATTTTCCATTTTCAACTCTGCTTTGTACTTTTTACCGCTACTGAATGTGCGACTGAACAAGAGTGCTGCAATACAAAACAATTGCCCAAACAGCAATTATTTCTTTAAACATACTCTACAAACTCGGTGAAGACTCTCTTCTAGACAAGAGGGGGAACCGAAAATCAAATTAGGAAACTTGTAAAAAAAAACATGACAAACTCTAAGAGCACAACCACAACTGTGGAAACTAAAAACCTACCATGAACCTAAAGAAACCGGATGTGAATAAACTCCAGTGGAACAGAAGGGTAAGAAGTTCTTTACATTTTGAAATAATTGCTTTATCATTATGGAATATTGTACTTACATATTAGATATGTTGTCCTGATTACAAAATGTATTTCACAAGACTGACCTGAAACAATAAATACTTATATTTATATATGCTGTCAGCAATACGCACACGGTGGAAAATCAGTCCTATAAATTTTCGATGTAAGGCTGAAACATGCAAATGACAATATCCCTTAACAATGAGTATTAAATTTGTTTTTCATATAGGTGAGTTCATTTCATGATTGATAATAAATTAGATGGATGTCACAAATTCCACTACTACATATTTTTGAATGTTGATGTACGTTAAATTAGTTAAATTATAATGCGATAATTTCACGACCTATACTCACAGTATGACCATGACACACAACAGTTATCTTTTAAACAAAGCAAGTACTACTTTATACAATTTATCATGACTAATAAAGCAAAGTTTGTATATGAAGTATGAGGTTCTTTTAACTTGAGACTTAATTTTTAATCAAAGATCATCGGAGACGTTTCGTATGACTGAGGTTAGACATGAATAACTATTGTTCAAGTCCAATGCCAAGAATTAACAGTCACCAAGAATGATAGAAATAAAATTATCATAACAGCTTCTATATATACTTACAAGGTTTTCCTCATTAAGTTTATAGCCCATTGGCGAAGTGATTAGTTTGTCACAATGCATATAAACAACAACATTATCTCCCTTCACGTTTCCTCGTTTCTTTACATCATAATTAAAATTACTTTTAAGTCAAAGTATAATATTAAGTACTAAAATATTTATACATCCGCAACCACTTACCAATAAATACAGTATTTCCACATTTTAAGTTTAAATATCCTATTTTTATTCTCACTGTAAGTACGTTGCATTTTTACTCCCAAGTTAAAATAATATGAAAATTTCAACTCTTTAATTTAAAAAAAAATAAGTTCACAAAACACTACGTTAGCTTTTCATTTATATTCCAATTCCTTATTTTTGAGATCAATTCAAAACAGTCATAGAAGTTTTGGTTGAGGTTTTATGAATACTATTGCTCTTCGATAAAATGGTATGAGAACATCCCATAGCCATCCAATACTATTAACACAATAAAGAATGTGAATCCGATTGATATTCAATCGATTCCGTAGAGATTTTTACTCCATATTAGACTCTTGTATATCAAAGCAGCTTATGGTTCCCATAAATAATCTAGTCCATTTGTCAGAACAACCCCCGATAGCGTAGGCCATGCACAACCACATAAAATATATTCTCCTCTTATGAAATGTTCTATTGGAGTGATTCTCTTTTATCCACTTGACCACATTAATGTCAATCCATGCAATAAGGACGGCTTTGCTTTCCTCAACTATCTATTTCATATTGACATTAATGCTTTCATTTTAACATCTACGAAAATTTATATATAATTTTGCATGATATGATGAAATATAAACTTTTAATTGATAACCTTCTGACTTCTTTGTCCAAAGTGTCACTTATTACATCACACATTATATAACAAGGAGTTATGCCTATGACAATACTAATGCATCTAAATTGTTCTTCATAAGTGCTCATACACCACTAAAAAACCTGAAACATGACGATGCAGTAAAGTGCATTTGTTTCCAATTCCTGATCCGCGTTCCACACGTATCAGTCCGCAGACAAGGTACCCTTCGCAGAATACAATAGTTTAAATCTTTAGAAGTTAAATTGATTTATTCTCTTATTTAGGCCAAAAATTCGGAAAAAGAACAACCCGAATAATAATAATAAATTTATAATCACAGGGTAACTGTGCACAATTCTTACATGTATAACTAAACTGCTTAGAACGAACTACAAGAAGAATTCAAGATCTACACTGTTTTTATATTTGACGTGCATTTATCAAATTATTTCTATTTAATTGTTTTATATCAACTCCTTTATAATCCCATTCCCACGAAAATAAGAACCAAAGAAATATAAATCATACAAATCAGACATTTGTGAATTTAAAGAAAACATCTCAATTATTTGGAGTATGATTAACTAGCAGACAGTTAAAATAGTTCAAAGCCATGTACACATGTAAACCAATCTAACAAAGTGTCCTTTTTCTTAAATGTTAATCTTGAATTTTGAGATTTTAATACAATTTGCTTTCTGACAATTTAATTTATTACATGTTGAAACAGCAACGGATGTTTGCGAAGGGGTAATTTTCACACTTAATTGAATCATTCTCGTAGGAAAATAATTACAACATTTATAACTTGTCTGGAAACATGCGCTAAGAATATAGATGGGTTGATCTTTTTTTAAAGTCAATGAATAGAAATCGGAAACGCTAAATATACTGTGCACGAAGCGCACAGTCCGAAAAAAAGGCTCATCGTCGAAAATTGAAAAAACAAAAATTAACTTACTCTAAAAATAGTATTTAATCGAACAGCTAAAAAACAATGACTTCGCTTGGGAAGTAGAAAACATAGAGTTACAATATTGAAAGTAACATAAACCTAATAACCAGTTACATTGCCGAAACGCTTGTCCAACGATTGTTTGCCGCTTGATGTCCAGCAGACAATATTTTAGCCATTTTCAGGACAGGAACAAGTGACGAAACATAAAATCAATATGTAGGCTGTAAGAAGAGGATTAGTAAGAGAGGGATTTTTGCACTTCCACTGGAGACATTACGGGGTGGAACTGGGTGGAAAATTTAACCTTGATACTGGCTGCGCCTACTGACCACTCAAAATGAGCTGTTACAAGGAGTCTTAAAATTCTCAACAAGGGGGCTTTAATGTCTCCCTCTGGACGGGATGTGAATTATACGTTTCCCGCAACCAGGTAGGACCACTTCCTTTAGAACTGAGATACCTAGCGCATATTCTTTTACCTGCACATCTTTGAAAAGGGGAGTATGCATTCATTCCACTGGAACAATTGGACACCCTCTTGTCATGTTTTCTACCTGCAGGTACAGAAACCAAACAGCCTTTTTCAATACCCGACCACCCTCGGGGTGTTGCGACACACATTAAAAACAAACTACCCATACCAAATCTACCGCCACGAGCTCACCACTTTACTAACCTTCATAAAATATACTCATGACCGAAAGTAAGAAAACTAAAACCTGTAAATTTAAAGAAACCAAACTAATGGTTATTGTTTATATGCACAGTTATATAACCAGATACGTTACTGTATGGAATAAATTGTACAAGTAGAATATTACATTAATATAATCAAATCTTTATGTTTTCAATATTTGTACACTGTTCAACTACAAAAGAAGACAAAATACTGTACAACGATCATATGTCATGTTTGAAATTTTACCAAATTGAATCTTGTCTTATTATTTTAGAAAATAAGAGTACCAATAAGACCGCAAGCCAACGTCAATGACATGTTACCTCAGTAGTTAGTCGTTGCTTTATTCATGATCTGGCAGTTAACGTGAATGACAGTTTATTAACCTCGTAAAATGAAATATACAAGACACATTCCAGGAGTGTTAATCGAAAATTTAACCAAATGACAAAGCTTTATTTTGGTGTTATAGCCGTTGTTACAGAATGTAAATTATTCTATGTAAGGTGCAAAGAAAACGATTTTGACTTTTTTGTGGTAATAAAATCCGAAGAAAGAAAATTAGTAATAAAAGTTGTAGCTGAAGCGATACACCTTATTCACAGCCAAACTGTAGCGACTTATTATCACGTTGAGAAAACCACTTTGTGAAATTCGTTACAATTTTTGTGAATTAAAAAGAAATGCAAAGAGATTAAAAACATATATTCTCCCCACAATTAATAAATAAAATTATATGCAGATTTTGCAACATCACGTTGTCTGTGTGTGTGTGTGTGTGGTGCATGGTTGATACCAAAGACTTTACCTTTCACGTTGTCAACTTTCCATTCATATAACTAACATCCCAAGTAACCTAGTATTTGATATATACATCTTACAGCTCAAACGTTATGTGAGAGCTTGTACCACCACAATGATTTGATTTACCGAGCTGAGCTGCTGACATAGAAACAACTCAAGGGAGAAAGTCTAGAAATATTTCTAGGGGTGGATGTCTTACTTAATGTAGCATAGCTCCGTGCTGCTCCCTTCTCCCATCTGGAAATTGAATATGTTCTTTCATTTTTATGAGTTGCAGACGTCATTAAGGAGACAGGAGAGGTTAGTACTTTTGTTCAAGAACAGTAATCTTAAGTATACTACACTACTATTAATAATTATTGTTTTAAGAATACTATATTGTTATGTGAAAATCGTACATGTAAAATGGTATTTCAAATTCAACAATGTTTGAAACGTTGATTCTGATTAGATGACGTCAAATTTCTCATCGAATCAAATATATGTTTGATGATTTCGGGGAACAGCACTTGCGCAAACGTTTATTCCATACTTTTGAATGTCCAGATAAGTGTAATTTTATTTGCTTGCAATAGAATTGCTTTAATAGTATTATATTTTAGGATTTGATGCCATCAATTTTGATTTGATTGTCGCAAATATCCGTTAACTTGTCGCTAGTAAACTCCATTTGCGACCATTACATTGTCAATCTTCAAATACATTACCTTTAATTTCTAAATAAAACAAAAAACCGGTAGTTGAATAAAATACTATGTTTGCAAGAGAAAGGGAGAGAAATACAATGGACCGTTCTGCAAAGGATAGGTCTAGAGACAAAGCAAAGTAATTCTTAGATAACACTGCATAACTTTTCTTTTCTAGCCTCATGCAGTTCACAGCACGTAAGAAATGTTTCAATGTTGACAACATGGTAAAAACCTTTAAGTTATGATAGTTTAAAGTAATTCATTTTTGTGGAGACATGCATAAATACTGAAAACTAAGTACCAACTTGAATAATGGCGACAGCAAAAGCAGCAGAAACAGGTTTCATACATCAAATGTTAATGTAAACGTAAAAACCTCTTTACATCAAATTTTGGACTTATGATTTACATGATTTATTCATATGTCTTGTATTATACTTGACTCGCTTAAATTCAACCTCACAATATTTCATTAGCTCACATATATCCTCAAGAAGAGACGCCAAGTACTCTGTAATGTAGTCGCTTCAGGTTTTATGCACTTTTAAATATCATTTACTGGGATACTGCAGAAAATTCCTTTATTGGTCCTAAGTCTTGGATAATGTGTTTGAATATTGTCATCAAATTAGTAATATGTCATGAAAATACATCGATTTCTCATCAATGTGACCTAAACCATGCGAAAAACAACTTTTAATGGTACAAAAGTAAGCTTAAATTCTGTCGATGTTGGCATATTTAACTATTTATGGCGTTTAAAGAGGATCGAAGTCATTTTTATTGTGTGCGCTTATAACATCATCGAGGTTTTTGTTTTAATCCCGACAAAACAATATGAATTCTAGTAATGAACATTACAAAGCGAAGCGAAAATCAAAAATGAAAACAAACCAAAATTCAACTGGCTATTAAATTTTCTTCAGCGACACTCGAAATGATAAAATGGCAACAAACTGCAAATAAACAACACTCGGTAAATATGGAGGCGTACAGTTACTTGAAAATTGTTTAAATGAATCTACATAGTAAAATACTATTAATCGAAACACAGGCATTTTATTCATTAATCAAATATTAGTATTCGAATCATTAAAATATGTTACATATTTATTAATTAAGTACTTCTATCTCCTAGAATCGGGCAATTTGAGATAAAAGTGAATCATAGTCCCAATACACACATGAAATGATTTATAATCAAATTCAGAATGTTTTGATTATCACAAACTCTGGTATGGTTTTCATCCTTACTTTTAGTAATAGAGGAAATAAAGAAAAAAATGAACTGGAAAAGCAAGAACAGGGGAGATAACTCGACAATACATGACTTAATTTACGAACATTCTATGGAAAAATATATTTTTACACCACCAAAATAAAAACAGAAAAAAATCTCTCATATTTTCTCAAAAGCTACACCGGTACCTAAACACAATTTAGTGGTCAGTTCAGTGTGTTTTCAGATCATGATTCACCTTTTGCCTGAATCTTAGAGAGACTACTACTTTGTATGGCATTTTCACATCCAACTAAGAAGTCCGTGACATTTCAAAAGATTACCTTGGGGATGATAAAAAGATTTGGGCTTTGATTTGATAAATACCATAGCACATCATGTTTATGATATAGAGTACATATGGGATGTGATAGGAAATAATATATATATTAAAGTGACATAGCCTGTGACATGATTTGCCATTATCAATTTTTAACCCCAAATCTACATGTATACTTAGTACATTTGTATTTGGCCTTCCTCCGAACAAATGTGTCGATTGCTCCCATATATATTCCTTAACACTGACAATCAGGAAGTGGACATGCGACGGGTTCGAAACTCTCTTACACGATACAACAAACAAAAAGTAGACTGGTCGGTTCGGAGTCAGAAAGATGTGTCTGAGTAAAGTGGCATGTCTGTTTGCGGACTGTTGCTTTCGTGAGCTACAGATAGAGATTAGAGATTAAAGGAGTCTTCGACAGGTTTCAACGGAGGAATAGTTGATGCTGTTGATACTGTTCTGTAAAAGCCTTGGTGGTGTTTAATTCTGTTCCTTTTATTCCCTCATGCATGCAAAATTGGGGAAGGAATAGAGCGTTTCACCTGTTCTTCAAGATGTTTCCAAAGGGCGAAAGAAGTCATGTTCTTTGAATGTAGTGCGTTACGGTAGGAAATCCCTTTCAACTTCCAGAACTGAGCTTTTGTTTTTCGTCGCAAGGGAGTGGATGAATTCTAACCAATTAGTAAATGTTTCAGTGGTGAAAAAACATCAAGTTTGGTATTTTTAATAAGTTGATGGGATACAGTTTGTCACTGTCTGAAAATTTAATAACTGTTGAGTTCTGTAGTTCTCACTTGGACTTCCAATGGTTTGGTCCCTAGCGTACCTGATGAAGGTTAATCCAGAAAAGCGCCTTTTACGCAGTTAAATTGTAAAAAATTGGATTGTTGTCATAAGCAGTCTCCCTTCTAGGGCCTGTTTCGACAACAAGTTGCAAAATTATGGCTAGTCACCTTAATTTTTCAAAAGATTTGGCGTACAGCTAAACAAAATCACATTGAATGTTCCCTGTATATTTTATAGGTTGGACAATTGATTCAGATTTTTGAAAACTAAAAAAAATGGCGTCAAATCTAACGTTGACCGTAATCATTTCAGTCTATGAGTTGTTTTTTTTTAAAGAGACAGTACAACAATAGGTAGCTTCTTTAAGCAATCCAATTTTAGCGTTTGAAAAATTATGTAATTTACAGCTGTTGCAAAAATTTTTTGTTAGAATATTTTAAAAAGAGCAATTTAAAGAGTCTGATGACAACTCTAGATCTGCCTCCTATACATGTATCCTGCTCGAAAAGGAACTGGATGAAATTTAATAACAGATAACTATAGGATTTCACATATCACATGACCAACAGCCCGAACATATGCCATTATATTTGGAAATAATAAGACAGATGAAATCAACTTAGTTTTTTCTGGAGATGCCTGTTATAAACTCATTTTGACAACATGAACAAATTTTATAAGCATACAATTTTAGTGGTAATTTATTCTATAAATTCATGCTTTTCAAAAGAACTGGGTATAGGTATTTTATTTTATTATAGACAATCTGTTTGTTTAATGCGATTTGGAGATTTTGCACTAAGCGAATTGTAACATTGTTTTACTAAAAATATGCCACTTATAACTAGATTATGCAAAAAACGGAAATAGGACATTAAGTAATGTATTGTTCGTCATTAAATCTATGAGTGGGTTAATAAACCATTCAGTCTGATGGCTATGGCATACATTTGCAATAATGACATATTGAAAGCTGAAACTTCCCTAGAAATTGCAAATATACACACACATCAGTTTTTTCTTGCGATGCATTGATACCTTTTCAAAACAGAATATCACATTTTGTTAGGTTCAGTAATTTTTTTCAGAAGCGTTGGTCCCTCCAACTGATTTTCTATCGTTTTGACCTGTTTAATATTTCAAAAGCAAATAAAAATATTTATTTCAGATATCACTTCTCCATAGTCCAAAACAAGAGAGGACAAACTCAAAACAAACAAACAAGGCTAAACTGATACAAAAGTAACACAAGGTTTGGACTTTACGAGCCCCTTTTTTGACAGGTGTAGGTTCAGGAGTTCCAAATGGCTTAGAATGAGATTCCTTGTTCCGTATACAGCTTCTGTCGTTTTATTCTTTGTTATAAACCGGTATACGTCAATTCAAGAAGAGCAAATTGTGATTTCTGGGTTATAAGTACACAATGTAACAAGTCTTTAACTAGCTGTGATGCACTGATACCATAAGGATCAAGAAGTTCATGATCGCAACCATAGAGATTAAGGAAGGGTATTCCAATATTAATTTTTTTTCAGAAAATCTTTATACTTTGAACAGACACGATAGATGGATCAAATGTCACATATAAAACCCAGAAGCAGAGGTAGCGGGAATATAGCCAAATAAATGGTAAACCGAAACCACCCTTTTGACAAGAACTGTTGAAATCTATTTAATCTTTTATTGTATTTCGAAATTGGTTGGGTATAAATAGAATATATTTTTCAATTTTTACTAACATTCATATGACAAAAAGATACAATTCAAATTTAAGTGGGATTCAGTAATTAAAAGTTGCTGTCTTACTACTTTGCTGCTTCAGTATAACTAATTTTGTAAACTCTAAAATATTCTTTAAATATTCTTCAAAAGGATTCTGTTGATCAGTTCCAGTAAAATTGTAAGTAATAGGATGAAGGTTTGGCATTTATTTCTCTGAATTTAAAAAAATGCCGTTGAAATTATCATTATAGATTATAGAATTAAATGTCATTGGGTCCCCTGTTCGTCCCTACACCCACTGGTATAGTTTATATTTGCATTTGCAACAGTCCTCCGGGATAAAGTGTTTAACATTCTTGTTACCTTTTTATATTTAAGGGTTATGCATTTTGTATCGAATGTCAAAATTGGTGTGTCAAAAAAAATGAATGAATAAATAAATAAATAAACAAATAGATAATAAAAACAAAAGGCTCTACAAACGGACAGCCAAACTTTATCAATATAAATATATCAAATCCAGGAATGAACTGTTTGCTTAAAAGAAGACGTCATTGATTTTATCGAAATATGAGAGTTGATATACAAAAATACACATTTTTAGAGAAAAACTTTAAAAGAAAAACCCTTAACGTATCACAAAATATGACAACAGATCATTTGCTATGTGACATGCATATCATGGTTATTTTTGCAGTCCAATTAACCTTTATATCCGGATTTGTTATCAACAAAAATTGTGTAATAAAGGAAAAAATTACCATACTATTTACATATTACGTAGTTTTCCTTCCAGAATATTGAATTTATAATTGTGAATTGGATTTCAAAGGAGAAGGGATCTCGTGAAATTAATGTTTGTACGACGAGAAAGTATTTAACTGAAAAGTACATTGAAACTCAAAACAACGAATTAAAAACTATCTGCCATCTGGATTGACAGTAATTTCCCACAGGTATCTCTATCAGACATATTTCGCCTGTGATGGCTAACCTGTTAGGCATGCTGGATACATTATTTTACTTAAGATTGTTTTAATTTTACTGACTTTAATTATATGATATTTTTATTCAAATTTTAATAACAAAGGCCATCAAACTAGTGTCAAAGGAGATTGTTTTCTAAAGGATTATTTATCATTTTGCCTCATTCTTGTAACCCTATCATCTTGGTTATCATTTTGTAGAATATAGGCAACTAAGGACCATTCCACGAAAACTTTGTTGCAATAAGCAGATTTTCAATAGGTACGTTTTTTGTACTTTTAGAAGATGAACGTTATATGCCATATAAAATTAGGTCGAAGGCGATCCGAGGATTATTCCACCAAAGACTGATTCCCATAAGGGGAGAATAAGTTTGGACCCACAGCAGACGACGGCAATAGCTAATATAAAATTTTGGGTCAGGTGAGGTAAAAGTTGAGACATACCCTTAAAATGAAAGTAAACTTTTGTCTCTTTTTATGAAAATAGACTACTATATTTTGCTGAAATAAAGTCAATCAGTAAGTTGAACAAACCTAACTTTGAAATATTTTACCTCGAAATTTTGTTGAATTGCCGTTACCTATAATCTGCCTTAAATTCATGTTGCTACATTTCATACATATCTGTTTGATCCATAACCCAAAAGGAATAGCTTGCAAGAAAAACTATTCTTAAAAGTATTGTAGCACTTCAGTTATACTGCAGGTACATAAACTTACCCAGTCTGACAAATGTATAGTCTATATTGCCATAAGCTGATCAAACAAACACATGACTAGACAATTCTTACCGGATATTTACTTTTATTACATCAAGTAAAATTGTATTAGATATACAAGGAAGCAACGGGAAAACAAAGATTGGGAATAAATGACTGAACATCACCTGATATGGGGTTGATTGACTGGCTGTTGAATAACATCATATGACAATTATTTCATGCATATTCAGAACAAGAACATATTGTTGTAAAAGAAGGAATCAGATTATCTTTGCACTAGACCGACCTGATAGCTCAATGTTAACAACTCACTGGAAGACATGTCACCTTACTCAGACACTCCGAGCTGATCAATGATAGTTGTTACCACTTAGTGTTACAAGCTCAGCTTTGTTATTGGTTTGTCCCGATATGAGACCGAAAAAACCATATCGCATTCAAGGCGATCAGTCTACGTATAAAATCCATCGACGCTCCTATAGAATAAAGGGAAAATGATGACAAACAAACAAGCAAGAAATAAAATGTAAACATCAGAAACTGGACATACATATGGGGTTGTGAAGCTAAGAGTCTTTTGTATCAAAGGTTAAAATGCGTTCAGAAAACCACCGTGCAAGACCTTGTCATTGAAAAGCCCGAGTTCTGAGATACAGATTCCAAATATGTCTCTGGTTCAATCTTTATCTATTTCAAGTTTCTATGGAAACTTACCCAAGGTAACAGAAACAGAAAGGACAAGAATAGAGGAGGCAAAACTAGCCAACGACATAATAACACAACTAAAGGGTATATTATTTCGGGTTTAGCGTACTAATTAGACTCTGAATTAAGTTTTAAGTATTATATAACAAGTAATTTCGGAGATTAATTCGCAATCTATATTGTAAAATAGATAGCATATCGAGCGCTTATTTGCGTTGTTTTTGTATTTTATCAGTATCAACTAAGTTCAACTTTGATTATATTGTCATTAGAGTAGCAAACGCCAATCATTGTCGTTTAAATGGTTAAACATGCGATTTTGCCCCGTAAATGCGATTCCATTTGGACATGTACATGACCCACTTACAATTACATTTCAAGCAATATAAATGAGCAGTCTTTATATAAAATTGTTTTATATTCCAGTTGATTGGCAATAATACAAATATTACTTCAATTCTTGTTGGGATAGACAAAGTATGTTCTCACAGAAAATTTGTCAAAGTGACAGTTCAATATTGAAACAAGAAAAGATGCAGGCGCACAATAAATAAGGTTGAAATCATCGTAGTTTATATACTAGTCAAAAAAAGAAACGTTACACTCCTTCAACATCATTTAAAAATTTGTTTGTGCGTTGTTTAAAATT
>JARWCS010000007.1:6002870-6016414 GCA_034783895.1 Geukensia demissa | reverse complement strand
CTTTATTTAGTTTGTGAGTGATTCGGCCAAGTTTACACATCAATAATTTCTTTCCAAACAGCCTTTATTACTATAATGAAGAATTGATAACAACTGAAAGCATCCTATATACACATATAAATAAGATCAGTCTGGCATTTCAAAGTTATTTGTGTCATATATAGTACATTGTCAAGCGTTTAATTCCAAATCCATCTTGCGTTTTTCAAACTAGCGTCCACCTGCTCCATCTTTGTTCAGAACTCAGAACGAGGTCTGTTTTGCATCGTCCCCCTTTATTCTCTGGTAAGTATAATAGATTCGTTTGAAGTTGTCTCGATCTGACATATTGCTGTCACTAAAACAAAAAAAAAGATAATATGTCTTAACCAATAAAAAATACTCAACACACATTACAAATAAGTTATATATCTGTATATAGGCCAAGCCAAATTTCTGTCACTAAAACAAAACAGAAGTCGATTACATGTTGATATTTCTTAAAACTAAAGACTATTCAAAACTTTATATATCCATTGTTTGACAGTAATCAGCAATCAAAAGCTATTTGTTTCGATATGTAGTAACAGTAATAAATATGATGTGATCATTTACTTTCTGTATTTAGTATGCCGTTTTAGAATGTGCTATAGAACGTCTGTGTTATAGTCAAAATAGTAAGTTTCAATAAGTAGCAACAGTAAAAAATGAATTTAAAACAAAATATGGTCAATATGCTTAAACATTTCATTAAGACAATAAAAAGTCTGAAAAGGGGTAAATGTCAGATAGACTGCACTTCCAACTATAATATTCTGTATTTAAGCTTGTCGTTTAGACATGTCGTTTTTCTCTATTATCGAAACATATTTATGTTACTCGATTTAATTAACTGAAAAAATTGTAAATAAATAATTAATTGTGGGCTTACGATCGAATATCTCTTTCATATACATATTCAGTTTCCGGAAGCATCATCCGGGTAGTATCCATTGTCATATGACGGGTAATCTCATATTCCGCAAGCAATTCTCCTTCTCCGCCTCCGGAGTGTTCAGTACGTTGTACTGTTGCATATCTGCTTCCGTCGCCACCCAAGCCTCCACCTGACCCAGATTCCTCATACATTTCCCGTCTCAATTCCATTTCTTGACTTTGCTTTATGTCGTTTCCTTCCCAACCGCCATCTCTAGAAAGTTCCCGCAATCTGCTTTCTATTTCATCGTCAGGAACACTAGAATCAGTTCAAAGTAATGTATGATTTTCTTTGATGAACCACACAAAGAAGCATATAAAAAAAGGAAAACGCCAAACAAGGTATCTTCTCGACGTAAAAAAATGACTCAGTAGACCCTGATATTTGACTCTGGAAATCAATACAGTCAAAGGTTTCCTCAGGAGTAAAAAATACCAAGTTTTGTCAAAATACGTTGAGTGATGTTGATTCTACAGTGTTCATAAGGAAGTTATGGAATGTTGAATGCACAGAAGGAGACAGAAATGATGAACAACTATGTTGTTATACTTTCTAGCAACAAAGTTGAGGAAAGGATAATAAAGTTAAGATGAAAAAAACGGCCAGACGAAAAACCCTGACTTTTCTACGAAATAAAAATAAAATATTAATTTTCTGCATACCAAAGAAAAATGTATTGCAATCTTAACAAACACACTCGAATTAAATTAAAGTGCTATAGAAAAAAATTGTTGAATTCGATGAATCATTACATTTGTCTTATAGGCGTTCATTACGTCACGAACCAAACTGTATAGATTCATTTGGTCCATACATATACAATGTAATTAAAGATTCATAAAGTTCTGATCTCCTTATTTTTGCCCCTAGCGTGCCTGATGAAGGTGAATCCAGAAAAGCACTTTACACGCAGTTTTTGGCTTCTCAATATTTGATTTATACTTCTATAATCTGTGAATATTGTCTTTCTGGCATATATTCAATAAATCATTTTTGATGTTCAGGACTATGCTGCTGTATCGTATCTATGCAGTACTCACCCTCTCAGTGTTTCCAGCCAGGCCCGGGGAAGCTTCATATCACTAAAACAGAGATTCATAGTAAAATAATAAGTTTTTTTTTAAATTTTAGTGTCTTGTATAACATGAAGTATGCCACTATTAATCCTTGTGGAGCACCTGGACTATCTCTCGTTTTTATAATGTTCGTGTAGATCAAGCTTTAGTTTACGGTGTAGTGTTTTGTGTACCGAGTTGTTTGTTTTGTTGTTATTTTATTCAAGGTCTTGTCTGCCTCAGACTTCACGGTTTTCGTCTTTAAATTTATTTCTTTTGAACTTATTTAATATTTATTTATTATGTCTAATCACAGTGACTACTGGGTATTTTGTTACAGAGCGACAGAAGACACAAATTCTGGATATCCTTCGCGCTTTTGACGATGTTTTCTTTTTTATTATAGCAGGACGAAGCATCCCCTAAGAACATTTTTATTTGAATTACCAATGAGGTATTTTTGCAAAATTTGAGTTAAATGTACCAGTCATTTGATGTTCAGTCGGGTCACTATTTTATTAACATCATATCGATATACTTTCTGAATGGCTTTTTCAATATTATGTTTCTTGTAAATTTCTTAATTTATTTAATAAGAAAATAAATATCTGTCATCTATATTTATGTACTTACACTTCATACAAGTTGTCATGGTCAAATCTGTCAAGTTTGTCCCAGTTCTTATCCCAAGAACGATAACTCCCAATGGATTCGACGTCTGTACTTCTTCCGCTGAAATATGATTATTGTACTGTTATGTTGCGAGACGTTCCAAAGGGTTTACCTTATCATTAGCAGAGTTAGAACCATGCAATTTATAAGTAATTAAAAACCCAAACGTAGCAAAAAAGTCAATTATCCAAACAAACCATGATAGATAGCCAGAATCAAGGGAAAATGATATCTGTCACGTTCATTACAAACAGATTAAAATTCAATAAATTTATTGTAAAATCTGATGCACAATAAACTTTGAAAGCATTAGTCCTTAAAATCAGTCGAAATTTGTAAAAAAGCTCGCATTTAATAGCACTTAATTAAAATTACTTGATCGAAATAATGAAAAGATATTGGGTAAATGTCAGGGATACTGCACTACAACCACGAGAAAAAACAGAAGGAATTTATATAATTGAGGTACGTTACAAAAAAACACACCTTATGCAATTTACAATTAAAAATATTCTCAAGTTTTCTGGGTTAAAATTAATAGGAATTTATGGTTACAATATGTTTGCGTCAACAAAACAAAATTTTAAGGACAATATAATTGTATAAAAACCATTTGACTGAAAGGGCTGTAACATAAATATATTGCCTAAAGATAAATGATTCATGTACATGTATATAAGGCTGATTTCTATCTGACGGGGCTCAATTCAACTTTTTGGCCTACACCTACATGTACAACATTACAAAATGACAACTCCCTTTTAGTGTGTAATTTTAGCATCTACCTGTACTGATGACAAGAGACAAAAACACCGGTAAGCGTGCGTTAATTATCGCCTGGCGACGGTGTTTTGTATATTGTCTTACTGTTGCATTTCATTAATTTCATACAATTATGAATACCTTGAAAATTCACGAATATTTTTCCTTGTTTGAGCCCCTGCTCCAGCCGCCGCAGCTTTCTTACCGGCACCACCTCCTCCACAACAAAACGGAAGTGGACAAAGACAACACAGAATGGGGAGAGCCAGGAACAAGAATGTGGCTAATCCAGCTAGAACACCAGCCAAGATTGCCGTGTCGTCATTGCTCATGCCACCAACTGCCGCTACCTGCTCACCACCCACATTGATGCGCTCCACATATCCTGAAATTAGAATATTAATTTTAATTATTATCAATATTTTTATAATTAATATTCCTATTATTATTATTTATTATTACACTTCATGTCAGGTTCTGTACATAGTGATACGTGCTAGTATAGTATTTTGCATATTCATATTTCCTAGCTAATATACCTGGAGTGCTGTTTGTGGTTCTTATATAGTTATTCCATTGCTTTTGTTGTGTTTTTAAGGCGCGTTCACAGTGCACGATTTTCTAAATGATTTCTAAACGATCCATCAGACAGGGCTCATGAATATCGTTTGCAGTGGTGTTTATTCACACGGCACGATTTTCAAGACGATTTCTCAGTTCAGAAATAAAGTCTGCTAACAAGAGCCCCTTTTGAATAAATTACTTAACAAACGTTATGACAGTTTTTATCTAACTGACTTGAGATTACATATAGTTATATGTCGCTAGATATATTTGTTTGTCAGACCCGTTAATTTCATTTATATTATTGTACATAGAACAGAGGCGGATCCAGACTTTTGGAAAAGGGGGCCCACTTTTTGTGGACATCTTGATTCATCAATTTTTTCGATTTCTAATGGAGATTAAAACTAAAATTTACCCCATACTCAACCTTTTTTTATCATTTTTTTTTTCGTTTTAAAGGGGTGCCCCCGGATCTGCCCCTGCATTAACGTTTCACAAAAATCATGTTTTTCACACTTTTCTACACATGACGAAGGTGAAAAGGAACTCCATTTGACTGGCTTGTATGTTTTTGTTATCCGCAAGATTCACTTTTCTAGCATGATTTTATGCATGTGTAAGTGTACGTTCCGGGGAACGTTAGCTGAATCCCAGCAAATGATGGGAAAAAATATAGGTGGCACTTTTGTTACCTAGAATTTCAGTATGATAATGATAATAATGTGGTCTTGTCCCGGTAATATGCCAAAATATTTCCCAGTTGAAAAAAGAAATTTATTAGAATTAGAATTTTACGATAGCTTGTGTAAGAGTGCCAGAAGAAAATAAACAAACAAACCGGAAGTTTAGAATATACATGTATGAATTTGCAAAAGGTGCGGTTACATAGACAACGGGTCTGTCACCACTGAACACCCCACATGGGTTTAAGACATAGTCCTTGTAGGGAGGACGACAGGGGGAGATAAAAATAAATGGTCTTAATATGCCCAGCTTTATTTTTTGTATTAAAGTGCACGTGCTTAAGTTACCTACGTCATCAAATTATGTAAATTTTCTAAAATGTTGAAAATGTTAATACTTTTGTTGATTTTTGGGACGTTTTTGGCTCTAATCGTATTGGCCGCATTTGTGTTACACCAAAATATTTATATATATGCTGTAGCTCATTAAACTACATAATATATGTAAAAATTAAGGTGTTACACGGATGTGGCCAATACTAAAATGGCCAAAAACGAGTATAAATTAGACGTTTTCCGGCTGATTTGTTAGATTTTCAATTTTTATGTTTGATTTGTTTGATTGGGATTTAACGCCACTTTCAACAATATTTCAGTCATACCGCGGAGGTCAGTTTTACTGGTGGAGGACGCCGGAGGACCCTTAGATAACCAACTACAATGGGCATGTAACTAATAAACCTTACCAAGCGCGACGCGAGTTAAGAAAACCCTTTAATTAACAATTTAAAGCTTTTAGTGCTATAAAATGTGCCACAATTTAAATGGTTATCTTCTAAAATATTTTTACCTTCTCTTAAAATTGTTTATTTTATTCAATTTTAGGTCGTAATAGTTAACAAATAGGGGTTTTAAAATTTCAGCTTTTCCTTTTTTTACTTATTTTTACTTTTACAGTCTACAAATATTTATAGTTGTGACGCTAAAATTTCATTTAATCTAAAATATTATGTATAACATGTATATCTTAGCTGGACATTATAACACAACCACTAAGTTAATATCAACATCATGTTTTTCATATAAACAAACCAATAACAAAAGATACAAAAAAGTGTATACAATGCGTGGAAACAGACAGAAACATACCAAAATTTGAAGTATAGTATTAAATTTTATGTTTTATATATTATTTTATCAATTGAATGTATAATTATGGTCATAATATAATTCATGTATAGATGGATTTTACTTCAAAACCTGTATTTTATTATTTTAATGAGACAAAACTAAATAAATTATACATTTACATTATTCTTAAAAATAGGGAAATAATATTTGAACTTCAGAACATAAAAAGATTATGATTAAATGACATCGAAAACTAAAAAACGACAAAATAAAAGGTGAATTTTTTACAAAGAATCTGTAAAGGAGAAGGTTTGATTTCTTAAGTTTTATTTTAATGAAACTCATTTAAATGATTTATACAAATTCTGAACTGCCAAGGCATCAGGGTTTTGATGAATACCTTAGTTCTGGATTTAGACTGTGTTAACCTACTACATTTTTATTGTGTATTTATTTTCCCAATAGGAGAAAATGAAACCAAATATAATGGTTGCAAGAGTCTCAAGCTGCACTGATTTTTTTCTAGCGCATAAACGATTAACATGTAGCAAACACCTTTGATATACTTAAAAGAAATATGAATACATACATATAAAGTTGTTTACAATAAGATCTTGTGGTCTTTGACCTTTCTGTGCCAAACAAATCGGATTAAACTACTCCAATTTATAGAAAATATATGTCAGGGCAGGGAGGGGTATTTGCGAAAAAATACTAGTCGAGGGAAATATTATTCTTTAGACTGGTATTTGCTCAAATACCCCTCCCAACAATATATATCTGTTTAATTACACAGAATATCAATTCTAAAATGAATTGTGATTATGCAAATAAAAAAATATATACCATGAATATATTGTACCCAATACACCTTATTCATATCACTCATACGTCCACACCCGAATGGTGTCATGTCTACTGTAATAACGGAACACTTTTCAAAATTTATAAATCGCATAACGCTACGTAGAGCATAAAAGGCTTCTGAAAGCGTTTTTTCTGGATTTTACTCGCGAGGGTAAAAAAAAATTACGTTTTGGCCAATTCCATGATAAATAGTGCAATTCCTTTACAAATGCACCGCTAAGCATTAAAAAAAGGGATACTTCTTTACCGACGGCAAAAAATCAAAGAATATATGAAAAAAAACAGCGGCCTTCAACCAATCAGAATACAGAATCCTTATATAAAGTATAATTATGACTTGAAAACATCTATAGATATCTTATTTCACCAACAAATACCCCCAATTTTTAATGAGTCTGCTAAAATGGAGACTTAACAGAAATCTGAAATGTGTTAATCACCCATTTTTCGAAGATTATAGCCATAATTTATACAAAAATAGTGTTAACATGATTATGCTTTACATTAGAGTTAAAACGTAATTTACTTTTATTATTTGAAGAAAAATTTACTGTTTCTTGCAAATTTATTTTTAAACAAATAGGGTAAGGGGTATTTTTTTTCGCGAAAGCTGTCTTCTCTTACTTTGTGAATGGAATTTTGGGATAATCCAATGCCTCGATAAAGACCTTTTAAATTATGCTCAACGTGTTTAGTTTATGGTAAGGAAACCAATGTAAATTTTTAGTGCCTTCAAAAATAAAAAATGGCCATAAACTAAATTTGCAAAAATATCCCACCTCAGAAAATTTTTAATGTTAACTTCTTTCATTAGTATATGTCTTAGAGGGACAAAATACTTCCATATATAAAGAAACAGTGCATTTTTATACTTATTTCCTTACACTTGTAGTTTTTAATACCAATGTTACCAATTCATCAAGTAATGCTCATACGTTTCGGAGGTAATTTGGCAAAACAGGATTAAAATGCGAATCATTTGGCAAGGATGTACTTACTAGGATCTCTGTTGATTCGGGGTTACTTAAAATCTTAACGAAAAACACATGTAATTTTCAAAATTTGAAAGAAGAAATTTAAACGGAGATGCGGAGGACACACCCGTGTGCGACACATTGTCGCTTTATTAAACACACTTGGTACAGATGTGGCAAGCCTACATTGAAAGACAATAAGTTCTGTCCCGGAAATTACACGATAATAAAGGAACGTATAATTTGACCTAAAGACCAAAGGTCATCGTCTCTTGATGAATAAGCTTAAAAAGGCAAAAACGTTCTGACCCAATCACGACTGCATGAAAAGAATAAAATAAGAAGAAGAATATTCTCTTATCTTTCTGTTTTTATGATAAGAATTTGTTTTAAAGTGAGTCAAAAACCAGCAGTTTTAGAAGAAAAAAACCGTGTATAAGCATGACGAAAACCAGGATGAAAATGGGAGTCAATGTTGTTAAGGACTGGTTTGGAAAAAAAACGGGAGTATAGTTGTGGATATGGTAATAGAAGCATATGTCCACAACTCCAATATGCTGTATATCAATTTGAAACTTGAGTAAACCGGATATTCGGAAAAACGCTGTTTCCAAAAACAAAATATCTATATGTTGCAGGCACAATTCTAAACTTACAATTAGTTTGATATTTCAGATATCTCATGAAAAGCAGCAATGTAATAAAACGATTTCTTACATTAAATCGTTTTTGAACCGCCAGAAATAGCTCTAGTTATTTATATGAGAGAAATTGCGATAAGGTTTTGATTTACAGTACCGGAAGAAGAAATACTTTACACAGAATTAACGGTTAAGAGTATCATTTAAAACAATTATACAGACCAGCGAGTTCGTTACAAGGATTGTTTAATCGACTGTGTAAGACAACGTCTGTCGTTAGTCTCACTTGCTATTTTTGTAGACTACTTGTTCAGTGATTTGTAAACTCAGTCTTCTAATTAGCCATCCAAAACATCAACTGTTGACATTCATGATTCTAGAATTGAAAGCCAATACAAATCCAATGGCTATCACTGCTGGAATCTAGTACGTTCACTGTGAACGAGAGAGCGTTACATCGTTAAAATGGATTGTTTCTAAAATAAGCCTTAGTTTTTTAATTAAAAAAATTCAGATTATTCCATTATATAATGTGGATTCAAAGTCAAAAAAAAACTTTTTGTATAGTTCATGTTGTATGTCCAACATTAGTATGATATTAAAAGAATACCCATTTCGGATAATAACATTACTGAATGGAAGTTTGTTTCGCAAGTAAAATATTTCGATGAATTGTTTTCATTTCATTTTACGACATTTTGTATATTTGTATCAATGCATAAAAACAAGATGACGGAGTTTCTTATAACTGTTGTTCTGAAGTAAGATTTATGCTCGGGATAAACACATGCTGAAAACAAACTCAATCCCAGTCAAACATCGCCAATCTTTTCTCTTGTTTTCATCATGAGAAATGAAGACAGTTTGCGAAGGCAACTAAAAAGTCTTTTTCAATTAACTGGTATCTGAATGCAACATTTAATATGTAGAGAATTTATAAGTGACCTTAGGTGAAAAGGGTAACTTTGAAATCGCCTACCTCTGTCCGGGTTAAAGGGGTCAAAGACTGTGAAAAACATTAGATTCACAGACTACATGAATAAATCTACGGGGATCTTTCATAATACCTTTGGTTTTTGACACCATTTTTGTACCTGTCAATCCTTATATACATTTTCCGAAATCTAGTTTTATGGATTTGATCTTCAAAATCTGTTTCTGATATCGTTTTACTAACGGATATAAACAAACTTCGTCAATTATTTTCAACTGTAAGTTGGCATAGGTGGTGGACTTTTCGATACTCAGGTAACTAAATTTTGTTTATTTAACAGACGAACTGACGAATTTAACAAAACAGCATTTATCAGTTTGTAAATAATAATTCCAACAGTATTTTAGAGACAAAATGCTTCGAATTTCTAAACATGGCCAATAAATTAATTAATCGATGTCTTTTAATTCTTTACTAAAATGCTAATGTAAATGAACTATTGAAACAGTAATGTGTTTAGTAAATACATGTATTGATTTAATGTGAATCAATTATCTTACTTAACAAAAAATTCCATATCTCACAACTCCTTAATAAATCTCTAGAATTTTCTTAAGAACAAAAGTTTCAATTCTATAAGTTCGAACAACATGAAAATACATTTAAGCAGTTTCTCAGGAATAATAAAAAAAAAACAGAAATTAAAAGGTGAATATTTTGTATAAATTACATTTAATAGAAATGTAATATGAACACTATGTGAGTATAACCTTTTCATAGTTGCAGTTCGTTATAGAAACGAGATTGGAAAAATTGACCAGTAAATCTATAAAGCTAATTAGGAGAGACACAACTGTGCTTTTCTGTATTTAAATGTATCTGTGTCAAAAAGTTAAATGAAACTAAAATTTTCGACAAAGAAAGGAGATTTCTCATCTTGAAATTGGAATTTGTCTCTTATTTGAAGGATGAAATCATACTGTGTAGATATATATTTGTCATCTTGTTAGATTAAAGATTCCGTTGCCAAATTTTAGTAATAACAGTTGCAAAATTCGTTCATAAAAAATTATATTTGGCTGCAGCTCTAGAAAATTGATTCAAAACGGTACATGACATCCATCCTTTGGAGGAAAATTTGTTAATAAAACTCGCAGATTTAAACAGAATTAGTGTTTTAAATTTACATATCCATACGGGACTGTTATAATATTTGAATATTGTGGAATCAACATTGACATACTTGTCAATAGCAAAATTGAATTCCAGACAAATTTTAGTTACTTATTTGTCCTACTTAATTGTCAATACTTTTTATATTGAAATTCAGCACATTGTCTTGTTTTCATGAAAATTTAATGATAATTGCACGTGTTTTTGCTGATGTTCTGCTTTAAGATACCTTATTCTTCATTATTCAGGGTGTAGGAAAAAATGGCTTATACATATAATAAGTATTACGAGTCATTTTTCGAGGTCGGTACATCTTGTTGTCTCTGGTTCTATTTGTTATTGTCTGCACATGCACACTTAACATCGATTTCAAAAATTAAATCTTATGCAGTTGGTTTTTATGTCGTTTTGTCACTCAACTGTCCAAGGTTAAGGGAATAGTGGAAAGCTCACTAACACTTTTAAACCCGCCACATACTTAAAATGCCTGTCTAAGTCAGTAATCTGAAGTCCTGTGTCGATATTATTTTTTTACTGTTGCTCGTTTACATTTTAAACTTAATTGGACGATAATGGTTACATATTTTATTATTTTGGGTTTTGTCCATTGATGAACGTCTTATGGGAACATGTTCTGTTAATGTTGTAAATAAAATAAATAATCTCAACAAGGTCCGAGGTATATTTTAAATCAGAAGTTGTCTTACACAATGTTCTATAAAATGTTGTAAAAAGCTACTTACCTACAAAAACAACTAACAGAGCTATAATCAAGGCAATAAGAAGAACTGCTATCACTACCGTCGCGAATATCCGCACTTGCTTGTGTCTTTGGTTTGTCTTCCTGAAGTGCACTTCGGTTGGTCGACCAGGTCCCGCGGAATAGTTATAATTGTTTCCTGGAAACTTGTCATTTGGTCCAACATGGTCCTCATTTCGGAACTTATTTCCCTCCTCCTGGAAGATTGGATTATCAAAGCATGCCTGAAGAAGAATTGCATTATGGTCATCGTTTGTTTTATAGTAACGATTTGGATTGTTGAGAATTTTCAAAGGTATTTTGTTCATAAGTCGACTACTCATTGTTCAACTCCAAAAGACACACTCTCTCAAGCGGAGAACATCGATTCATTCAGTAAATAAAGCATCTGTATTCCAACAATAATTAACTGTATCCTTGTTATATTGAAAAACAGATTCCCTTTACAGTTAAATAAGTCATAGAGGTTATAAATCCATTTTCCTAGAACTAATATTCAGTGTATTGGGGCGGTAGAATTTGTTTGTAATTTGGTGTTTCATATTACTCCTTATTGTGAATTCATTGGGACTTTATGTCAAGCTTTATGTTCGAAATCGATTGACCGAAAGACCTTTTATGTCCATTGGTTTGCAAAGTGATTTTCTCTATTCCATCAGCAATCATCAGATTGGAAAGTCATTTTAGAATTTCACACATTTGATTTTGCTTTGTGGTACCTTTTTACAGACTTTCACCATAATGAAAATTTCCACGTTAAAATATATCACTTATCATCCTGATAACACCAAACATCAATAAATCATCATCAGAGATTATAATAACTGTATATAACTAAGAAACAAATATGCAAAATAAATACATGCGGGAGGTATGGATGACGTTAAGAAAGACAAAATTTCACATCCGAATACAAAGCTGTCAAATCAAGCAGAGCCGTTCCATATCAAATTCACATTTAAATATTGCAATAATTCAATATATCTTTAGCAATTATTCAGTGCATTCACATCTTTATTATAATTCAAATTATTAGACTAGTAAACTTTTTTGTTGGTGTAAAAATGTTTGTGATTGCAAACAGATCAATTTGAAGTATTAGTAATATTCCTTTGATCTCTTAACCATCTAAAATCTAGTTTATAATATAATTGTCAAGATAAACTAATATTTGTCGGTCAACATATTCTCCGACACCCAAATTACTCATCAATTCTTAAAATAACAAAAATAAAGACTTAAAAAACACACAAATACTTTGCTATGGACGACTACTCTAAAGCCAGTGAGTCCCAATCGGTCTTAACCTAGAAATCTAAAGATAGTTATCAGAAGTTAATTGTACAAGGCTGATTAAGGAGTATTTTAACATATTTTTAAAAGGAGCCTGGAAGAAAAAAGTATCTAAACATAATAGAAAAAAATTTTCTGACTTCTTGGTGAAATTGATTTGGCACAAAGTCTTAGATTTTGAGTAAGTTTAAGGGTTGTGTGGTCTCTGTTCGGATATTGCAAAAACAAATTGACGAATTGCACTTGATAAAAAAACTGGATCGACATTTGCCCCTTTGTAAAAAAATAGACTGACTGACCATATTTTCTTGTAAAAACTTCATTAGGAAACAATTGTCGCAACGAAAACGAAAACAAAATCTGGCAGTTAAAAAACAGCCCTCCTTCCTTTTAAATTTAACAGTGGGTGCCTTACAAAGATGAAGTGTGAGAACAGCAAAGGGTCAGGAAGGAAGGGAGCAATCGATAGACATGACAATTTAAGCTTCATGCCAAAACTTATACGAAACAGAACAGATAAACACTATGTATATCAAGAAAACGGACCATCTCAGATCAGCTCCCCTCCCTTTAAATGCACAAGTCTTGATGCCTGTTGTAAAATGTATCTAACCTCATACCAATGAAAACTATAAGCATGTTTGATCTAAATCTTACAATACAGAACATTTACGTCTTCATCTGGGAAACTGTTTTTCCGGACCGACCAACTGTGATAACTGCAACATGCTGCTGAAGTTCAATGATTTAGACGGAGGACCAACATGGCTTTGCTTGACCTGTATTTGTGCCCGCAGCAGAGCTCAGTCCAGAAATTCATTTTAGTGGTTACTAGCTAATGAAAAACGTTTACGCGGTGAAATATAAACGGAATATGCTGGTTCAACTAGTGAATTGAATGTTAGCAAGATGACGTATCTGTTTGCCACAGCGCTATTTTCCATAAAGTTACCAAAAAACCCGTTACTGGATAAAGTCTGATATATGCGGGGGCCTATGGGTTCTGTTGGATAGGTTTAATGTAAATACAAGTGTTGCATTGTGATATGATAAGACCATCATCTTTTAGCAGAATTG
>JARWCS010000007.1:5986763-5998450 GCA_034783895.1 Geukensia demissa | reverse complement strand
AGCACATTATTGTGTCCAACAAAATACTGTGTCCACACTTACCCAAATGATCTTTTGTTCACCTTTCACATTTCAACATGCTGTGGTCATATCATGCTGCGCTTGCGAAGCACCTAAGTTAAAATCTTCTCCTCAGAAACAACAAAGCCAATCTAAGCACATGTTTACAGAAATGATCAATGGGTTGTCCCTTTCCAAAATTGTTTCTGATGACCCCGACCTCCTACCATGATGGCTGCCAGGATAAATTAGAAAAAGGAGGATGAAATTATGAAAATTTTCTCTTCTGAAACTATAAAGCCAATTTTTGCCAAAGTTGACAGAAATAATCCTAAGGTGGTACCTTTGCAAAATTTTGTCTGCCACTTCTGAGCTCCATCCAAGATGGCCACCACAGCAGAATTTAGTTTAACACAGGGCTGTATGTGATATTCATAATTTTTTTTTATCTTGAACCGCTGGCTCAAATAATATCAAGCTTTGGTGGAATTGTCACTAGTTGAATCCCTTTCAGAATAATATCCAATGGCACCATCTGCCTTCCAAGATGGCTGTTACAGCCAACCTTGAGTTTTGTTCCATATTGGAAAACAACAGTCCTTATAGGAGATATTAAACCAAAAAGACCAATATGGAATCCTCATTTGCATTTAGTGGTTCTTAAAAAATAGCAACTACAGTGTTGATACTAAATAAAAAAAATTAATGTTTTGTATCAACTTATGGTCAATTTTAGTCAAACAAATGCTGCAAGTGAGCGATTTCATATTCTTTGGAGCCTCTGGTTCTAAAATGCATTATAATTGGATTTTTTCATGAAATAAAATTTCATTACTTGTTTCAAATGAAGTCGATTATTTTTTGGCTATTATTCAAATCACACATTTGTTGAATGTTTTACATTCTTTAAGATGCTGCCAGGTTAATAATAAAATTGATCTAAATGCATTTTCCCTGAACACATTACAAATAAACCACATTAGATACTCTTGATTATACTGATAATCATTTGTAAAATTCATGTAGTACTTATAACGGGTTGGAGTTTCTAGATGTAAACCATGGAATTCTCTTGAAAAAACAGCATAAACACTGCATAGAATGGTTACAATATCTCATAATGTTGTACAGGTTGACAGACACAGACAGCTTTCTTTATGGTGTATTTGATGGGCATGACGGCAGTCGAGTAGCACACTTTGCAGCTCAGAGAATGCCAGCTGAGTTACTGCTTGGACAACTTAATAATAACAACACAGATGATGAAATCAAAGAAATTTTATATCAGGTTAGTTATTTATCACCAAAAATTAATTTTTGTTATGTTATTTATTAGCTTGCCTGGCCAAAGGCCATGTGAGCTATTACCGTCACTTGGCATCTTCTCCTCTGAAACTGCTGAATGGATTTGGATGCAACTTTGTATGATTGTTCCTTAGGGTATTCTGCACAAAAATTATGATTCAATTTTTAATCCGTTGAAAAACATGGCTGCCATTTCTAAAAATAGAACATAGGGGTCTGACCAAAGATTTTCACATGTATCTCCAAAACTGTTACTTTAAGCCAAATTCTGACTTAGGATAAAAGTGTTCAGTAATGTGAAATCTATCTGTGGTGAAATTCCTTAACTCTTGTTTGAGTTTTTGCCCTTTTTAGGCATTTTTTAGCTCATTTTGAAGATATAGTTTAAAAATCTTCTCCTCTAAAACTTCTGAGCCAGTTGTTTTCTACCAAAATTTTATACAACATTACTTCCTGGCAAGGATCAATGAGGAGTCTCTTTCAGGTGAGCGATACAGGCTCCCAGGAGACTCTAGTTTTTATGTAGTGAAATATTATAAGATAAAATATTTGACTTGGTCTGTTCAACTTTGCTGTATCAGGCTATGACAGTTCACCAATGTTATTTGGTTATGGTACACAAAAAATGTAAATACTAGATGATATAATTAGTGCTGTACACATAGATACTTCAAAAATGAGCACATTTAGTAAAGCATTATTGTATCATGATAACTTTTTACATTTCTAACTGTACCATTGATTAATTTGTACTGGTGCACCACAGATTTTGTTTTAAAATGATCCATTAGAAAGATTGCCAAAATACAGCTGAATCTCAGGTTTCTCAGACACTGCTGTATTTCCTCTTGCAAAATCAGCTGATTAAACAAATTATAAGCCAAATATTACAGTTGTAAATATCATGCTTTTTCTCAATTAAAGAAATTCACTTCAAAAGTAGTTTTAAAGTGTCTTCAATAGTTTAATATGACCAAGAAAACCTTGTCTTATAGTTTAATGCCTGTACTGGATTGAAATAAAAATTTTCTACACTATACATTTACCATCTTGTAAATGTCGTTGTCATTGGCATCTGTGGACACAAAGGTTTCTGCAGCTTATCTTTTGATATGGTGAACTGATTCTTTTGATATTTAGACATTTATCCCTAGTCTGAGATATGGTGTGTGATTGATTTTTGGGTTTCAACCCCCTCCCCCTACTTTATTTATTAGGGGTTAAAAGGGGCTTTTTATCTGATTTTGATGGTTTTTTTTCATTTGATTTTTACCATTGAGAGCTTTTAATAAAATGGTGAAAGATTTTCTTTATTTATTTTTGCTGGATATGGCAGTTTTTTAAATTTACATTAAAGGTGTCAAAGTGGTTGAAAAAATTACAATTTCCTGTGTCCTTTATTTATTGTGACCAGCACAATACTGTGTCCATCAAAATGTTGTGTCTACACTTACCATAGTGTTCATTTGTACAACTTTCTCATGTTTAGGCACTGTAGTCCTATTATGCTGGGCTTGCTAAGCATCTCAGTTTTATTTAGTTATGTGAATCTGTCATTTGTTTCTTAAATTCCAATAGTTGTTACAGGGATCTGATTCTTCCGCAGATTTGTGGATTTCCAAGGGTCAAGTCCTGTCTAACTTCGTTTCTGTATGTTATTATATATACCGGTACTTCTGCCAGGGAATTTCTGGTAAATTCCCTGTGTGGTTAAAGGTAAAAAACGCATCCCTGTTGTACCGGTAAGTGAATTTAATATTTTGGTTTAACTTGCAGTAGTCCTATATGCTGGGCTTTCGAAGCATTTCAGTTTTATTTAGTTATGTGAATCTGTCATTAGTTTCTTTTATACCAATAGTTGTTACAGGGATCTGATTCTTCCGCAGATTTGTGGATTTCCTAGGGTCAAGTCCTGTCTAAATTCGTTTCTGCATATTATTCTTTATACTGAATATACAGAAATTATTGCCATGTTTTTATTATTGCGAAAAAAGCGACAGGACATGAATTGCAATAATAAAAACACTCATTTTGAGATCTTCTGGTTGCATTTTACTACAAATTTCAAGGAATTGCAATAATACAACTTTTGTCAGAAATATATATCATTCACAATAATAAATGCACGCAGTAATTTCTGAATTTACAGTACTTCTGCCAGGGAATTTCTGGTAATTTCCTTGTGTGGTAAAATGTCCAAATCCCATCCCTGTTAGTGAATTTAATATTTTGTTTAACTTGCAGGCATTTATTGCAGTAGAGAAGAGTTTCTTTGAATCTATAGACCACATTTTTGCTGAAAAGACAACTATACAGTTACAGTTACCAGAGGTATGATACTGCCCTCCCTATCACAATGGAAATACATTGACTTTTACCTTTACTGTACATTTATTTACCTCAAGTTTTCAAGAGAATGCTTTTAAATAATCTTAGAATCATGCAAGTCAAATTACACAATTACTGTTTGAAGTGAATATTAATATATTCTGTGTTGGTTTCCAACAAATCATTATGTGATGGTTTATAGAAAAATCCCAGCTTTTGATTTGATATCAAGCTGGGATGTGAGTCTATATATCTGGCTAAAGCCGAGTATATAATAATCTAAAAAACAATGGTGGAGTTTGCTTGCACTTGTTTTTATTGACTAAAAGCACAGAAAAATACATATTACCTTAAGCCTATGTATATCCAACCAATGGTTCAAAATCGATTTGTTACACTATGAATCAAGTCTATACCAAACGCATAAAATGAAACATTTTCCATACTTTCCGACTTATTCAGACATTGACTAGCAATTTCAGGTAAAAAGAGGGACTATGCACCATAACATAATAGTTAATTAGTCTCTAGAAAGGGTATATAAGGTGACACCCTGTCCATGCTGTCAGAGTCTGAATAACATTGAATACTGGATTCAATGATTCTGGAATATTGTAAAGATAGTGTTAGTTTCATTTGGTAATCTGTCATGAACAGGATTTCTAATTGAAGGAGTATGTACAATGAGATTGCAACTTGCTCCCCATTTGACTAAAAATATGATATATCAAAAATATAATGTCCTGAAGTTTTTTTTAAATTTAGAAGTTAACAGTATTGTATTTGAAGATTTGCTGGTAACAAATTGAGTTAACTGGAGACTCATTAGTGTTACCAGTAAAAAAAATATTTGCAATCTGAGAACCAATATTGATGCAAGTAAATCTTCATAATATATATATAAGTTGTTTTGTCCATTCTAATAAATGTAAATGGATAAAATTTGTTAAATCTAAACATATCAAAATATAGAATAAACATCTGTGCTTGCAGTTTCTCTGATAGCATGGATTTGATGCTATGAAAATTTTGATTTCATCCAGTCGAAATAAATTTTACAAACACTGTTGCATTGGAATGAGCTATTACATCTGTGAAGTGTGATAAGCTCTAAATTAGATAACAAACATATGTGTTAAACAACAATCACAAAATTATTCCAGGTCTATTCAATGACCATTAGTCTCCACTTGGGGCAGGCACATGCAACATGCAGTGGGGATTAATACGTTTATAAGATCCAAACCATCCCCCATTTTATGCCTCTGCCTGTAGGTGATGGGGCATTTTATGTATGTCCTTTAATTTTCATCAAAGCTTTCTCTACTCATGTATGTTGGGTTGATTTTAAATTTGGTCTGGAGAATTATCATGGTTACACCCTTTACAGGTATAATATATATCTACTTTCTGTTTGCCGGGGGTAGGGGCATCTGTGTCCTATGAATTCATTAATGTTTAATTTTGGAAATTCAGTGTGATGTATAGATTTTGTTTAAGATGAGTTCAGGTGGTCAGGTAACAACTGAAGAGCCCATCAATATGCTTGATTGGGTATCCTACCTTAGAATGTACCTGTCCAGGTTAATGGTAGAAATAATGTCTATTGAGTTATAGTGGGGAAATTAGTTTAATTAATTTTCTCTAATGCAATTTAACTTTTTACAGAAAATTAAGTAGAATCAGGGATGTATTGTCATCATCTTCATTTGACCAAAAATGAAATTTTTTGACTGGCAAATAAAGTTGCTAGATGGCAAAATCATTATGTACAGGAATTGAAATGATGAACTTTAAGTTGTAAACAAATCTGCTATGTTTTTTTATTTTTTAAAACCTAATTTGGACATAGAATTATGAAACAGCAAATCTGAAACTCTGCCAGTTTTATATTTCAATGGGTTGGATTTTCCTTGTTGAAGGCCTTGTGGAGACCTCTAAATTTGCGAGTTTCTTTTGTTTTTTTCATGGTTGGCATGGTTGGAGTGTGGTCTCTAACATTTATCCCATATCTTTTCATTTTCATATTCTCTTCTATTTCAGGGTATAAGTCATTATGAAGCTTGTAAGCAGTATCCTGATATCATGAAACAGTTGGATAACCTAGAGAAGGAGATTTCAGGGGGAACAACTGCTACTGTCTCCCTGATCTACAAAAATAAACTCTTTGTGGCAAATGTTGGTTAGTATTATATTATAGTCAACAGCTGAACTTATGAAAAAATTAGATTAAATTATGAATCAAGATCATAACATCAGTTTAATTTTTGCACACAATTTGAATGTGTGAATCTTATAGTATACTATGAAAATTTCATTTGATTGATTGATTGCTAGTTGCATGGAGTCCAGCAGCAAATATCTCATTCATATTCAGGACAACAATACAAGCAGCATTATGTGTGTTAGACCAGGTAATTGGAAATTTTGAAATAATCCTTATTGCCAACTAATGATACTTTGGAATTTTTTCTGGTTTCATTGAGATTTGTAGGTAACATTTTGATTTGTTCATTTGTTCTTACAAATATTGGATAAAAAATTGTGGTTGGGGTTTCTTTCTGTGTAAAAACTTTTTTGTTTGGTTTGGTTTGAATACAACATGTGAAAGTACTTTTATTCATTTATAGCAATTTTCATTGTTTTGAAAAATTTCATCGAATCTTTGGTTCTTGAAGTTGTGGTTAAATTCTACAAAGAAAAAATCAGCAAAAAATATTTTTTTTGTTGGATACATGAAAATTGGTACCCCACAACCATAGTACTCTCACAGTATATCAACACTACATATTTCCTTTTTTGTTGTTAGGTGATACCAGAGCTTTGTTATGTATCACTGACCAGGAAGGTATGTTAAGAGTGATGCAGCTATCAGTTGACCACTCCCTCAACAATGAGGAAGAATGTAATAGGATGGCATCATTAGGTTTAGACATGGAGAAATTAAAACAACACAGAAGAATTGGTAGTTCTGACAGCACTCGATGTCTGGGAGACTATCATGTAAAGGGAGGATTCAAAGATATAGATCTACTGAAGTAATTGATTGTACTTTGCCTCTTTTACATAATATTAATTGATGGGCTCACCAATGTCTTTTTATAGATGCATAGATACTTGTTACTGTTTAGTTTGGTGAGTCCAGAACCAGATTTCATTATTTTGGTGAAACCCACCATATAAAAATACATACAACTTAAAATTTTGCTCCATTAGGAAAATGGCTAGTCCAGGACATGTCTAGACAAGTTGTGGCTTTTTCTATGTGGAGGGTATTAGTACAAGTCTGAAAGATTTTCCATTGTCACCACTAGAAATATTTCTTTATACTATGTTAACCCTAAGGTGCAGATATAAACAGGGAAAATAAAGTAAGCTCCACTGCAACTACAATGTACAATACATATTTCAACAGCATTCAAATAATTTGTGTTGTTGAATGATTCACACGGTTTGTCTATTATATGCTACTTTCAATAGTTAAAAACAAAAATTGAAGAAATTGATTTCCTTGTTTTTTTTCATATTTATTTTGAACAGCTTAATTACAAATATAAGGAAAATCAGCAGCATCATCGGCATTGGTGTCTGTAGACAGGTTGGTTTCCGCATGATAACTTTTGTTCTAGTGAAATGATTTGTTTTATATTTTGGGAGATTGATTTATGGTACTAGATAAAGTTTGGTTTTGATTTCTGTGATCTAGCCCAACCTGTGTTTGGGAGAGACTGAAAGTGGTACTTCTTATATTTTGATGTAAATTATTTATTTCTGGTCTTATTTTAAACGGGTTTTAGCTTTTGTATTCTGCATGGCTAATCTAACTTAATGAGCCACATGGGCCATGACCTGTCTATTACCATAATTGAGATATACGGGTTTGAAGATGGCCACACCCTAATTTTGGAAACTTTTATTTCTCATTTGATTTTTATTGGGGTTTTTCAAATGATAATTTATTGAAAATGCAACAAGAGTTACTCCAAGCATTTTTTTTATCATTTAAAGGTTTTAGCATTCAAATGCTCAAAAAATAAATATTACAGATGGGAAAACCTTTATTTTTCATCCTATTTTTATTAGCTTTCAATTAGATTCCTTTCAATAAAGAGCCATCCGTATATATGTCAAAAGATTTATTGTTTCTCTTACCTTATTCAACATAAATGGGGTAAAAATGGCAAAAAAAAGTCATTTTCACATTATGGGAAAAAATTTTTTATTTTTCATCATAATTCGATTTGCCAGTAGGTCAAAATCTTTCCTTTTGAAAAATGCAACAAGTTACTCCATTTTCGCGATTAATGGTGGTCAAATTGATCATTGATCCAGTCATATTATTTTGTTAAGCTCATACTGTGTCCATCGAAATACTGTGTCCACACTTACCCAAATGTTCATTTGTTTACCTTTCACATATCAATGTGCTGTAGTCATACCATGCTGCGACGCACCTCATTTCTTTCACAGTATAACACAGCTTATACTTTTCTTATTGTAATAAAATCCACATTTGCATGTATCTAATTTAAATGTGTATTTTGTTTTATTTTTTAGAGATGCTAGTAGAGAACCAGTTATTGCTGATCCCTATGTACATGGAGGTATTCCATTAGATAAATCATCCAGTTTCCTGATCATCATGTCTGATGGCTTGTATCAAGCATTGCAAGATGCCACCCAGTGTGATCGAGTGAATGTAGAAGTGGCTCGCATGGTGGCAGCTGAGTTTTCAATTCAGTCAACACTCCATGGTGTGGCACAAGCTGTGGTCGATAAGGTTGTAAGAATGCATCACGATGCCTATATGACTGGTGCTCCTGAAATAAAAAATTTGTGTAAGAAACGAGGGGACATAACTCTGCTGGTCAGAAATTTCAATTATCCATTAGCAATTAATTCTCCTAGTCGAGGTGGATCATATAACCCTTTGTCACCCCCTACACCTGCAAGAATTCCAAGTCATTTACCACTGACACCTTCGATAAGTATAGAACTTTCCGATCATAGTAGTTCACAGTCTCCTGCTGGTACACCTACTCCAACAAAAGGAAAGTCACCGCCGAGAGATAATATTTTAACTACAACAAGTACGCTAGCATCAACCTTACCTGATTCAACCATTAACACAAGTAATGGTACCAGTACAGAATCATCAACACAGAGCAGTGGGGAAACAAGGTTCCCTAGCAGATTCTACCAGTGTGCAAAACTGGAATTAGATGAAGATGGCAAGATTGAACCTTATGTTGATTTTACTGACTTTTATAAAGCCATTGCTGAATTAACTGAGGCCCAAAGAGAAAGTTTAAATGCAGAAACAAATCCTAAATCTGGATATGAAACAATAGCAGAAGAATCAGAGTCATCTCTCACTTCAGGGCCTGAAAACTGATTGCTTTCATTTCATGGCTTTCTTTACAAATAATGTGATACTTGCCTTTGTAGTAAAAATATTTGTTTGTTTGTTTGGTTGGGGTTTAACGCCACTTTCAACAATATTTCAATGAATATCGCAGCAGCCAGTTTTACTGGTGGAGGAAGCTGCATTACTGGAGAGAACCACAGACTTTTGGCAGGTAACTGACAAACCTTATCATGAGCGATGCGGGTTAAACACAATCTTTTTTGGTATGGTACAAACTCAGGTGCGAACTCCTGCTGTATAGGTGATACATGTATGCTACAATGATCTGTACAGTCAAGATTAAATCAACTACCTTGACCAGTCTGCCACTCAGGCCCCAAAAATATTTGAAGAATAATAGTTTGAATACTTTTTTTTCACATTGTTTAAAAATTTTGTTTAGTGGTGATATCTGGTAAATATTGTATTAAAATGTGGATATTTCAATTTGTTACCAAACACTATAGACATTTCAATTCTTATCAAGTACCGGTATATTTACATGTATTTATTTTCCATATTATATTTATTATGGAATTTTGATCAAGACAGCAAGTCATTTGTCATGATTTTATTATTTACACATTGTGTCTTTGTTATCAGTTGTTATAATTGAGTAGAACATACAAGTATGTTGGATATGGTTTGTCATTAATCTTTATTTTAGTCAAAAGATTTGTCACACTTGACACATCATTTCAATATTTACATGTAACTAAGTTTTTGTGAGACATGTACAAACTTTTGTCCAAAAATTTTATCAAAGCTTCATTTTTCGAGAAGTGAATGTTTTTCATTTTCCTAATTTTGTAAACTGCTATGTGCATAATTTATGAATGTAACATCTAAATAGCTAATTTTAGACTTTAGACCAATATTCATGTAATTATTCATGTCAACAAAATTGAGTACCAGTTTCATTAATTTGGGTTGAAATGCAGAAACATTTCATCTTAATCTTTGATTATCCTGCTTTTGTTTTTAATATTCCATTTGTCCAGAAGTTTCAGAGGAGAAAATATAGATGTAAAAATATATGGACGACGGACGCGAAATGATGACAAAAACTCATATGGCCTGTATCCAGGTGAGCTAGAAAGTCTTCTCTGTCACAGCTTTCCAAATGCAAAAATCTTTATGGGAAACAACAATTGAAATGATACTTTAAACGTTTTCTTATAACAAAAATACACCAAATATGGCTTCCATCACCAGTTGTGTCTAATTGGCTTTCTTCTCTACAACCACTTCAGCAAATGTAACAAAACAAAGGTAGTAGTGGACAAAGTTTCCTGACTGTCATTGACAATTCTTATTTCTGACTGGTTGATATACAACAGCCTTTTGCTCTAAAACAGCTTTGACAATTTCAAAGAAAATTGAAAGCTAACATTAATAGGATGTTGTAATAAGATTTCGGTCCAAGGGAACAATACAAGCTTACACATATAAGCCTTTAAATACAAACCTATTTCTATCTCAGTGGAAGATGTTCATGGATATTTGGTTGCATGTCCACTTCTCTTACCCATGATCAGGTACACTGTGAGTATAAAAATAGGAGATGTGGCATGATTGTTCATGAGACAGTTACCCACTAAATGACAGTAGAATTTAAACTTCTACAGGTCCCATTATGGCCTTCAACAATGAACCAGAGTCCATACCACAACGGAAGCAACTACAAATTCCTTATGTTTGACATTATTGGCTTTATTTTCACGTAAATATTTTGTAACGCGTTTTCCTCGTCTTAGAATCAATACATGTACATAATTACAGCATCATAAAGTGTACATAAAACATTATTTTGTGTTTAAAACATTTATGGCTTTATACTATGTTTCTGTATTGCTTCTTTCTCTGTTGAATTAAATGTATGTGATCGAACTGTCTTGCATTTATCAAAGTCCTAATCTGATACGATTCAATTAAATGTCTGCTGTGTAACGACAGGGGCAACTATAAATCGAAGATCAAACGACAAAATATCGGGAAAAAGATGAAACAAGACATACATAATCATTTTCCAGGGGACAACAAGGCTGTTACATATTCAACAATCTTATTTTTTTTTAAATATCAAGTCCCTGGTACTTTAAGATTCGCTAGTCGTAATATTCCAAAACTAGAGGCACCCAGGAGCCTGTGATCGCTCACCTGGATTACAGTTGGGAAGATGTATAATGTCAAAACTAGAAAAAGCAGCTGATGGACTCTGCAGCCTGCCCCCCCTTTTGCATACAGTACTGTATGTTTGTACTCGGCAGATTAAAAGTTTGATTCCAATTGAGAAAGCGGTTCCAGATAAGAAGATTTTATAATGAATTTCCCATAAGGTCCTATGTTAAACAAAGTGCGGTTGCGGTGGCGATCTTGGTTGCAGTGCTTTAGAATGTTTTTGAATTTTTACCCATAGTGTCTCATGTTAAAAAAAAGTTCGGCTGTGGCATCCATCTTGGTTGGTCAGTTGGCATGCCGGATTAACTTCTGAGAGGAAACCTTCTGAAGACCATTCTACTAAAGTTTAGTTTAAATTGGCTCAGCAGTTTCAGACTGAAGTGAATTTTCCATAAGGTCGAATGTTAAACTAAGTTCCGCTGTGGCGGTCATCATGTTTCGTCGGTGGGGATGCCGGATACAAGTT
>JARWCS010000007.1:5931505-5943666 GCA_034783895.1 Geukensia demissa | reverse complement strand
ACGCCCCTTTTAGAGGACTAGTGCCTCAAGGACGGAGATACCTAGTGCCTATTCTTTCCCCGGCACAACCTTTGAGACGGGGAGTTCGAGTATTTATACATCCCGCTCGAACTAACGGACGCCCCTTAAGCAGGGGTTCTACCTCCAGGCGGAGAAACCGAACGGCCTATTTCTATACCCCGGCCGCCCTCGGGGGGTACGTTGTAGTGACATTGTCGAACTTACCTTAAAATTGTTACGTTATATTTCAAAGATGCTCCGGATGCTAATCCTAGTATACAGCAGACTCCAACAGGACCCATCATCAGTGGTATCAAAGTAACATTGACATGTACAGTACCAGGAGGTAACCCTCTGACCACACTATCCTGGAACTGTACTGGTACCTACACTAACAACATGTCAGAACACACATCATCATACAGTGTGGAGTTTAATGTAGATAAAACTGACAACAACGAAATCTGTACATGTTCAGCGACACACCCGGTAACGTCTTCCCGATCAACTGTTCATCATAGATTGATTGTCTATTGTAAGTAAATGTGTATGGATGATATAAAACCAGCTATAGTTACGTTCACTAACTGTACAATAGAGATACATTTTACCATGATTAACTCTGGCGTTTAGAAGTAATGTTATCATTTTAAGTTTCTTTTAATTAATCGTTTTTAGTATCCGTACAGTACCTCCGTTTGAAATTTGTTACGTTTATGGCATTAAAAGACAAATGCGGATATTAAGTTGTATGCTTTCTCGCCACGATTGCAAACGATGGCAGATTTCACCCCTAGTGAAGCAAAACAAGAGACATTTAAATGAGTACTTGCCGCTTTGTGGCTATTTAGGAAAAAAAACAAACACTGGATATTTGGATATTCATCAACTATTGAAAGCCTTCACGCAACCTTAAAATGTTGACTTTAGAGACTGTCTCATAGACAATCATGTTAAACCACCTTTTTATAATGATCTCCAAATTGTTCAGATAATTTGTCTGAGTGTAATGGCATGTTTCCCCGTGTATTTGCCCTTTTGAGCTAAAACGCGAAATATCCGAAAAACAGTTTTAACAAAATTCAAAGCAATAATTTACTTTCGACATGAATACGCAAAATATAGTTTATTAACATTCAGTCTATTAGACATTTGATGTATTCAGATTATAATTTGCAACAAGGGGATAAGAAATACCTAGACTACCTAAAAGCTTACTAAATTAAATCATCTTGATCTCTAAACATTGGTTAATTGAAACAAAAAAGTCTGCCACAAAGTTAACAATTATTTATATAATTTCGTTTTCATAATTTTGATTTTACTTGAATACCGTTTGAGACTTAATAAGAATATAATGAATATAACAGGTACCAATTTAATATACAAACGTACCAATGTTGAATAATTATGGAGTATTTTAATATAATATATGATCATTTTAAGGACAAACCTCTCATAAGAACCATAAGACAGCATACGGACCAAAATGTTTTGAAGTCTAAGATCCAAACATAGCATAAGAAGTATTCAAATCGAATTCATACAACTGTGGATCATCTGCATTCACCTTCATTTTTTCTGTCATTTCCTGGTTTTTGTGGGGTTCGTGTTATTCCAGCTTTAGTTTTCAGTGTAGTGTTGTGTGTTCTATGTTTGTCTTTCATTTCATTTTGTTGTCCATGGCCTTGTCTGTCTTCCAACTTGACGGAAATGCCCTTTTGGTATCTTCGAATTCCTTCGCGATTCTTTCTGGAGATAAATGTTCTTAATGCAATGGTCTGTGTTTCTCCTTTTATTTAACAAATTTTTTTCTGTTGTCTACCACGCTTTTGGGCTACTCTTTACGCTAAGGGTTAAAGGGTGAATGCCAATTTTTATTTCTATTTCACGATTGATAAAGCAGATGGTAGTTACTAAAATATTGAAAGCAAAGCTGATTATTCGAAATAATACGAAGCCCTTTTCTGATTTAACCTTTTCTGGGTCAATTACGCTCGGAACTAATATTGGCAAACTTGAATTACGTGCAAGTTAATGATTCACAATTTATTTACCGGTAAATTAAAACATTTCGCAATTAAAAATTCAGCCTTTTAACATAACGTTGCTAAAACGAGTGCGTTTCTGCAATTTTTAATGGGCAAATAAAAGAAATTAATAAACGTCAATATATATAGTCAACAGATGAAAATGAACATTTTCATATTAAAATGCTTTCATTAAACGCTCTCACGCGACACCAAAGAAATAGAAAAAATCATTTGCATTTTTAATTTTAGTATAAATGAATGTAAAAACAGTCAAACGAATGGTTCACACGAATCCTAATAAGTTAAAGCTCACTTACAAAAACATAATATTGATATTATAGTTTAATTTCGTTCAAAACTCATTGTGATTTCATGTTCCAAGGGCTGCTAAAAAGAAGGAAACAGATGGAAAATGTGCATTCCTGATAATATGGGTTGGCGAAAAGGGCAGAAATGTGTACAGCACATGGAATATGGCTGGGGATGACCTGAAAAAATTGGGAAAATATTATGAAAATTTTGAAGCCTATGTTAAGCCCAAATCCAACCAAGTTTTCTCAAGTTACAAATTTCGATGCAGAGTACAAAAACAAACAGAAAATTGTGAAGAATTTGTCACAGATTTAAAGGTGTTAGTAAAAGACCGTGGGTATGAAAATCCTGAGAGAATGGTGAGGGACAGGATAGTGTTTGGAACAAAATCAGCAAAAGTAAGAGAGATATTGATAAATGAGGGATCAGAATTGACACTAGAAAAGGCACTAGACATAGCTAGGACACATGAAATGGCACAGAAACAACTTTAATCGATGAACATTGGTGAAGATCCCAACATTAACAGCATAAACGAAAAGAAAACACCAATGAAAACGAATAGAAATTACCAAAGACCATCCCAAAGTTATGAAAAACAAGGGGCGAAACCTAAATATTCAAGTTCAAAACTTTGCCAGAGATGCGGTTACCAACATGACAAAGATCGTAAATGCCCTGCCCTAGGAAAAATATGCAAAAAATGCAACAAGAAAGATCACTTTGCAAAAATGTGTAAAACACGGAAAGACAAAAGAGTACATGAGATCGATACAAATGAAAATTACAGCTTTAGTGACTCAGATGACTCTGATGCATTATTTGTGGGAACATAAGACAAAATGAGCAACAAGAATGAAGGTGACAATTGGTCTGAAACAATACAAGTAAACAACAAAGGCATTAATTTTCAACTAGATACAGGGGCAAGATTTAATGTGATTAATAGAGCAGACTTTAAATCACTTAATGTTAAGAAACCGTTAAGGAAAGCTGACTCTCGCCTTAAATCTGTCTCTGTTCACAACATTGAATGTGACGGAATGATTACATTACCTACTGACTTTAAGAACAAGACACATTATGTTGAGTTTTATGTTGCCAACACCAAATCGCAGTCAGTTTAAGGTGAAGCAACGTATGCAGAAGTCGGTTTAGTAAAAAGAGAATACGGCATTGAGTCACAATATTCAGATTTATTTACTGGTCTGGGATGCTTGCCAGGAGTACATAAAATACATGTTGACCCAACTGTGAGTCCTGTAGTACACCCACCCAGAAAAGCGCCAGTTGCACTTAAAAGTCGAATTAAACAAGAACTAGATAGAATGGAAAAACTTTCTGTAATTGTGGGACAAAAGGAACCTATCCCGTGGGTAAATAGTATGGTGACCGTTCCCAAAGCAAATGGTGATGTACGAATCTGTATAGATTCAAAGGACTTGAACAGAGCAATAAATCGCTCCATTATCCTATGAAAACAATAGAGGAGGTCGTTGCAAATATACATAATGCAAAGGTATTCAGTAAAGTGGATGTAACATCAGGTTTCTGGCACTTAAAACTGGACGAAGCGAGTAGTAAACCGACATGTTTCAATATACCATTTGGCAGGTAAAGGTTTTTAAGAGCTCCGTTTTGTATCAAGTCGATTCCAGAAATATTTCAGAGAGTAATGACAGAACTTTTGGAAGACATAGAAGGAGCTGAAGTCATCATAGATGATATACTTATTTGGGGAGCTGATATTCAAGAACATGATGAACGCCTTAAGAAAGTGCTTGACAGAGCAAGGCAGTGTAACTTGAAATTGAGTGAATCTAAATGTCAATTTAGGAAAGATGAAGTCGAATATGTCGGGCACATTATTAGCCAGAATGGCTTAAAGCCTGATCCAGAAAAAGTGCGAGCCGTAAAAATGATGAAACAACCTGAGAACAAGAAAGATTTGCAAACATTCTTGGGATTTATAACATATTTGGGCAAGTTTCTACCAAATATGTCAGATGCAAGTGCTCCGCTACGTGTTCTTCTAGAAGAAAAGAACGAGTGGTTCTGGGACAAGGAACAGACAGAAAGTTTTAACAAACTCAAAGATATGGCTACAAATGCACCAATATTGTCATATTATGATCCAAAACAGCCACTAACATTAAATGTTGACGCGAGCTCGCAAGGCTTAGGAGCAGTTATACTTCAGAATGACAAACCTATAGCATACGCATCAAGAGCATTAACTCCAGCTCAGCAACGCTATGCTCAGATTGAGAAAGAGACACTAGCAATTGTATTTGGATGCCAAAAGTTCCATCATCATATATATGGAAGGCACGTAAACGTTGAAAGTGACCACAAACCACCTGAGAACATTTTTCGAAACCGCTGAATGAAGCACCACCTCGCATTCAATGATTTGTTTTACAACTTCAGAAACCCGGAAAATCAATGTTTGTGTCAGATACATTATCACGAAGTTTTTACCAGAAATGGTAGAACGATTAGTGCCAGATATAGAAATCAATGAAATTCAACTAAACGCTCACCTGCCAATTTCACCGGAAAAATATCAACTGTTTCAAAAACAGACAGAAACCGATAAAGTTATGCAACAGCTTAAGAAAATAAGCGAAAATGGATGGCAGAAACTAAAAGAGGATATTCCAAACATAGTTAAACTGTATTGGCAGTTAAAAAATGATATAACCTGCATAGACAATCTTATGTACAAAGGGTTGAAACTAGTCATACCAGAGAGCATGCGTAAAGAGATGTTGCAGTTGATTCATGAAACACACATGGGAATTGTAAAGTGCAAAACTTGAGCCAGAGAGTTCATGTATTGGCCTGGTATGATATCAGACATTCAGGATATTGTAGAAAAGTGTGAAACTTGTGCCTTAAACAACACGAAAACAAATAACAAGGAGCCGATGATCGCTAGTACGATGCCTGATAGACCCTCGTCAAAGTTAGCAGCTGACTTAATTCAGCACAAAGGAGAACATTACCTGCTAACTGTTGACTATTTTTCAAAGTGGCCAGAAATAGACAAATTGGACGAGTTAAACTCATCAAATGTAATTTGCTATTTTAAGAAGCAAATGTCTAGATTTGGATACATAGACCAGTTAGTTACAGATAATGGACCACAGTTCGCCAGTGTAGAGTTTGCGAAGTTCGCAAAGGACTATGGATTTGTACATACAACCACAAGTCCACATTTTCCGCAGGCAAATGGACAAGCGGAACGATTTGTACAAACCGTAAAAAACCTGATTAGAAAGAGCAAGGATCCATACAAAGCGCTGCTCGATTACAGAAATACGCCTTTAGAAGGAATTGAACTATCACCAGCACAACTGCACCTAGGAAGACGATTAAAATCGAGTCTTCCAACATCAGCTGCATTGCTAAAACCAACATGTATTAATGGACAGAAAGTGAAAAAACTGTTGAACAAAAGACAACAAAAGCAAGAATACTACTTTAATAAACACAGTGGAAAACCGTTGCGAGATCTACAAAACAATGAATCTGTGATGATCGAACATAACAATCAGCTTACACCAGGAAAGATTATCAGAAAACATGGAACACCCCGTTCGTATATTGTTGAAACTCTAGGAGGAAGACACTTACGCAGGAATCGAAAACATTTAAAACCAACCAAAGCTTTGTTTGAACCTGAAATTGAACTGAGCTATTCTAGACAAAACGTTACAAATCAGCAAATCTAGAATGATCAACCTGCCGAAAACAGGATAAGTGACAAACAGGAAATTGATGCAACCATGTCCGTCCAATCTCCGATAAATCAGAGTGATATGAAATCCACTGAAACAACATACAACACAAGATCTGGAAGATCCGTTAAAAGCCGACAAAATATGAGGATTTTGTGTGCAATTCAATCAAGGTTAATTCAAATGGAAAAGAAATGTATGTGTGAAGTTAAAATATCAGTTAATTATGTGAATACAAAATAGTGAAAATCAAAAGCAGAGTAAAATATAATAAAGTGAATTATGTGAATATAAAATAGTGAAAATCAAAAGCAGAGTAAATGTTTATAAAATGTTATTGCCATGTATAATCATATTTCATATTAAGATCAAGTCGGTGAAAGTTTGAGTTGATTAAGTTGTGTTTATTTCATATTTGCATGTTTTGTTTAGTTATCCTAGTCAGTAGTTCTAGTCATTTTTTTATTTGAGAATACTCAGTTTTAGAATTTCATATAATAGACATGGTGAAAGGGAGATAACTGTAAGAATACTTTGATTTGTGAAATGAGACAATACTTCAAAAGACAGTCTTAATTGTTAATTGAATTAAGTGACGTTAGCATTACAATTATAACATTGTAAGATTAGTAACAATTTGAAGATTTGAAATCAGAACTGTGAATCACATAATATCAGCAGACCAGATAAAATTTATGGAACTATTATTCAATATTCAGAAAAGTTTTCTTTCACAAAAGGGGGGATGTCATGTATTGGTCATACATTGTTTATTTACATATATTGGTTATTAGTTGTACCATCTATATTGATAACATGCACTCTTCTATGTGGAGTCTAGATAATAAATAGTTGACCATGCTGTCTTTTGTCTGAGTATCTGATACACAGTAAAACCTAAAAGCATCCCAATATTATGCTTGTTAACATGTTTTCTTTGGCCCTCCGCGTTTCTTTAGTTTCCTCTTGAGATATATGCATCGTCCTTTTGCGTCAATAGGATAAAAACTCGTATTTTAATTGCGCCAAAAAAAAAATATATATATAAATATACAAATAAATAAATGGATTTTTAGAAAATTAGTAAGTCCGTCTTTATTAAGAAAGTGTCACAAATAATTCATAGTTAATAAAGACCCTGATATGGTAGGTAACAATCGATTGTTTCGATTTTTATGATTTTCGTACTATTAAAAGCTCATTTTAATAGAAACTCTGTCCTCAAACATTGAAATTCTCCCAACTTTTTAATGATGTCATTGCTATATATAGACGCCTTTAAGCATGCGAAAGATCAAACGAAATTCCGAAAGATTTGTTGGTATTTTGGTTCTGTCATGGGTATCACTTGGTATCGATTCAATTCATTTAAAGGAAAAGCAAGAGAAAACAAAATGATATGTTGGTTCTGTCGTTGGTATGTTGGCACAAGTTGCTGTCAATAATGAAAGAGTAAAATGCCTTCCGAATGCAAAGTTGGTTCAGTTGGTATCAACATTTAATACTCATATCTAACATCGGACAAACATATTTAGATATAATAATAAATTACAATTAAAAGGTTACCTTTAAGGAATCGTTACGGTCTAAGATATCTTCTTCTTGTTTAGTTGTAATTATTGTGAAAATTTTTACACCACTTTATGGATTGGTTATGGATAAAGCAAGAACAAATTTTCATGGGGATTTATTTATTTATTGAAAACGCTAGGCGACAAATATCATACATATTCTGGACAACAACAAATTAAAAAAATAAAAAAGTAGGTTGGGCCTCAAGCAGAGGAATTTTAGTGCTACGTGCCAAATTTGGATTGTTTCATAAGCTTAGATTTATTGCGGATGTAGAGTTTCCGGATTACCAGGTGGATAAAATACACTTGTACACCTTATTCGGTCGACATGAATTCTCGAATGTGACTAGGTACTGGAAATTATACCCTAGGGAATTATATCCAACCGGAAAGAATGTTTGTGGTGCAAAGCATTCACTGTTACAGTTTCAGTAGGAGCGGGAAATTTCACGGACCATTCGATGATTACGAGTTGTTGCAAAGGGATCTATAAGGCACGGACCATTTGATTCTCTGAGGTGGGGGCATTTTATTTTTTTAATATAATTTTCCGACCCTCATTTTTAAAAAAAAACGATCTGACCAGCATCTGGAGAGAAAAAAATATTCTGGCTCACTCTCTGGCCATTGGAAAAAAATAAATTTTCCAAAGAAATTTTTTTTAATGAACTATACATGAAAAAAATAATCTGGCTCGCGAAGCCAGCGAAAAAATTTCTGACCCGCATACAAATCCTGCCCCCCGGAAAATCTAATGGTCCGTGCCTAACATACATATGCTGAAAGAGTGGCATTTCTCCTACACGAGGCGTGGCGGTATAACTTTCTTGCCCAGAATGGAGAGGTCCTAGGCACCGCAGAGAAACCGAGTTATTAACCTGAAAATCTCAACTACTCTCGGGTTGGTCCGCCAAAACGAACGGAAGCGTTGGACGGAAGTATTAGTTCTACTTGCAGGCGGTGAAACCGAACGGCCTATTTTTATACCTAGGTGGCCGTAGATTTTTGTGACAGTCTTTTTGCATGATACACTCGAAAGGAATGATAGGACAAGTGTCCTTCGTTAGACTCATACCCTGGACAGAGGGTTCATGGGGAATTGTACATGTACACACATTGTTTACTGCTTGTCCATTCAGACAAATATAAATTTTAGATAAATATTTAGAAAAAAAAGCCATATGTTATTCAGATGACCCATCGGAGAATTTATTTTGTTTATATTTAGTTTGCTTTCTTTTATTTCCATAGCATCACCGAACCGGGTGCATCCACCCTGTTTGCCATTTTTATGTTATTTTAGATATCACAAAGCCGACGATTATAGTCCGTTTACCTTCGTCGACGTTACAGCGCTTTATAAGTATACGTTATCGAGATTTTGACAGCTAGATATCGTAAAATATCATCCAGTGAGCCAGAATATGAATCTTTGCGGCGAGTGAGAGCAGAGAACGAGCCTAAAGATTCATATTCTGGCGAGCGGGATGATATTTTAAAATATCTCAGCGTTCAAATTTCCGATAACAAATCATCGTTCAGTTTTATAAAATGTTTAAATTATCAAGATTTTATTCTAATTCTCCTAACTATGTGCGGGAATTAATGTGCATGTCTTGATATTTATCCGCAGATACTCCTTTGGGTCAATAATACACAGTACAATAGTCTATTCTAAATTAGTATTTATGAATACACGACATCAAGATTTTTTTTATTATTATTAGAGTATAATCGTGTACTGAGTGTGCATCAAAAAGGTCTTTTTAGTCAAATACACTACGTTTTATGTAGATAGAAAAGAAATATTGTCATCAAACAAAAATCCGCGAAATAGCAACCTATGACGTCACAGGTAAATCATCAACTTCATTTGTGTAAACAACGCCAGCTGAGTGGAGGAAACGTAGGATTACTTGGTTACCACTTCAATTTGCAATAAAATTTCATAAAATATTCGTAGGTTACATTTCTTTATGTCGGTTGTGCTGTTCAAACTTTTTTTTTTTGCATAATCGTCACAGGAAGTTAAAAAATAGTCCCACCAGGATATATCAGGAAGTCGGAAAGACGTAATTTTCAAGATAACTTTTCATGTGTTTCTCGATTTTTACAAGAAACAAGTCTTTTGTTTAACGATAGATCATAAAAAACTTTATTAAAAAAGGTCAATAAAATAAAGCATGATGCCAAAAATGCTTTAAACTTTGGGAGAATCGATTGATATATTCGGGTCAAATTCATTAGCACGCGCTCGCTACGATACGACTTTTACTGAACTGTTCAACAGGACGATATAGCGATGGGGAAGGATGAAAATATAATAATGAATTTTGTTATAACAAAACGTCGATGCAACACTTTCATGTATATTGTGATGGTACACTCATAGGAAATCAATCGCAAATAGAAATGCACATGCACTTAAGTGATTTTTATACGACCGCCAATATTTGTGGTCGTATAATGTTATGGGCATGTCGTCGGCGTCGGCGTTCGTAGACAGTTAGGTTTCCGTTCAATAACTTTTGTTCTATTATTTGGATCCATTTGAAATTTTAAAACAATGATACCAATAAAAAAATACAGGTTGGGATTTATTTTGGGTGAACTAGCCCTGACCGTTTTTAAGGAGTGTCCCAATGGGTATTTTTCAATTTTCAAATGTAAGTTATTTATTTTTTGTCCAATTTTGGTGGGTTTTTTTCTTTGTATTCCCCATTAAAAATATCAACACAAGAAGGCTACAATCGTCATGATCTATCTTACTGTTATTGAGATATAGAGGGTCCAAAAATGGTCGCGCCCTAATATTAGATTTTTTTTAATTTCTCATACGATTTTGATGGTTTTTTTTGCAAATGATTCCTTTTGAAAAATGCAACAAAAGTTACTCCAAGCATTTTTGTAAAAATTACCGTTTTTTGTTTAAAAGGGGTCATATGTTCTTTAAAATGTCATTTTGCAGGAGATGAGAAATTTTTATTTTTCATCCGATTTTGATGGTTTTTTTTTGCATTTGATTCCTCTCAATAAGAGATTTACATAGTATGATTATATAAGTTAAATAATCTTTTATCCATTCATATGACTGTGTCCAGCACTACATTGTGTCAAACACATTACTGTGTCCAGAACATTATTGTGTCTAACAAAATACTGTGTCCACACTTACCCAAAGTTTCATTTGTTCACCTTTTACATGCCAACATGCTGCGCATGCGTAGCACCTTAATTGACAAGTTGTCATAAAGGCTTGGATTGATTTTCAGAGGTGTTTGTCAAAAAGGACACAAAGGAGTTTTTTTGTGTATAGCATTTTTCGCCTGGGTAGCACTTTCATTTATTTTTTCAGTGAAACTTTTGGAATTTGTAGGTAAATGCTAGGGTGGATGGGATTATCTGTAAGGGGCTCGTGGAAATGCAAAAAAAATGATCAGATTTTTATGAAATTGGGTACATTATGATATTGTGGGCACTCAAAAGGTTCTTTTATTGTTAAAGATTATTTTTATGGTTTGGATCCAACAAAAACTTTTGTGCCGTCGTTTTTTTGTATGAAAAATTTCGACTCCCACTGCATAACTTCATTTGAAATTTGTATGCAACTTATATTAGTGGATAAGGTGAAAAAAATATATGTAATAAGTGATATTTGAGGCTGTTCAATATCAACTTCCTGCTAAACAAGATTTTATTTACTTATTTGGCCGAACGTTGTTATATTTGAATATCATCACATTTGATTTTTGAGGCCTATTGCAGCTTGCCTTATGGCGTGGACATGTGTTCATTAATGTACCCATAGAGCTACCTATAGAAGTTTGTGATTCCATGTTTTGGATAGCTGTCTCATAGACAATCATACTACATCTCCTTTTAATATCACTTAGAATAAGTGAAGTATATTTATTGGTTGAATGTTGCTTAACTTCCAGTGGCAAATGTTTTATACATATTCAGGACGAGAACATATTAATGAATGATGATGATGTACCCTGCTTTGTAGTAGACTGACATGCTGAGCCGGATTTTTAACGTGCTGGCTCACGAAAGCAACAGTCCACAGGAAAACATGCCACTTTACCCAGACACATTATTCTGACTCTGGGCTTAATGCTGCGTGCTTTGCGTAGAAGCTGCATACCCACGACCTTCCAAACTCGAGGCGAGCACGCTTACCATTACAACATTGAGGCGATTTAGTATATTTAGCATGAAGACACATGCAGTCTCATGTTGTTAATATACAGTTAATGAACACAGAGTAGCAACTAGTTAAGATCTTTCATAAAAAGCTAATTTGATTAATGAAAAAATAGTAAAATAAAATAAAACATTTCGTGTATATAATATATTTTTATATATATATAAAGACGTTTGTACAAATTGATTTGTTGTGGCTGTATCAAGTAGAAATATGAGATCCTTTACAATATACACAAAAAGCTGGGATAATTTGCCTGCAAAAATGAAAAATACCATCTACACGCAACAAT
>JARWCS010000007.1:5774620-5785007 GCA_034783895.1 Geukensia demissa | reverse complement strand
GTCCGTTCCTATACCGGTTGTGACTAACATCGGCTTTGACTACTGAGTTATACGACGAATGTGGAACCCTAGTTTTGTAGGGTTCCTGTTATGCCACCTTTAGTTTTCAGTGTAGTGTTGTGTGTACGATGTTTGTCTTTCGTTACATTTTGTTAGCAGTGGTCCTGTGTCTGTCTGACTTAACGATTTTTGTCTGCTCCTTTGCTATATTCCAATCATTCTAATGTTATTCCAATGAAAACAATCCACAGCAACGTCAACATAATAGTTTATATATAATCAATTAAGTTTCACTTCGAGCGGTGTCGACGGGATACATTTGTATATTTAAAAACGACAAGTTCCACTGTAAAATTTATTAGATCTGATGATACATTATCACATGTTTTCTTTTTGTCATTTTAATCTTTCATGAAATACATCAAAAATAAATGATTAGCTTTTCTAGAAATGATTAATAGTGTGTTATCTGTGAAACACGTGTTCAAATCACAATCTATATGCAAGATATTGGTAATAAATTTCGACACTAATTATGTTCAAAACAAAGTATACCCCAATTTACTCTTGATAAAATCTACATGGCAGTCGTTGACCCCAGTGTTAATTGTTACTTGCACTTCTCATTCTGCGATGTCCATAGTTACTGCCCGAGTTACTGCTTTCACAGCTTCGAATAAAGTCTTTCTTGCAATAAAATTATAGCTTATTCCTAAAGCTTCTTAAACAGTTTGGAGAGTTTCTCAGAAACCAAATATGGCGTTAATGGTATAGCAAGAAATGTCAAAAGGTATCTGTTCAAATTTCTAGTCTAATCTATATCTTACTGGTTTAGTCTTGAGTTAGAAGATAGAATGTGTGGCATTTTGGAAAGTCAGAAAATAGAATAACTCATGGCACTAACTTTGCACGCAGCGTGAAAATTCTGTTCAATGTTGTCCAAGTGAGGTAGAGTAAAACACAGTTTACGCGTCAGAAAGAGCTGTAAAACCAAGAATCAGCATGATGTCAGAACATTACGCCAACTTGTATAACATGACAGAAAACAGACTAGGGGAATGTCATTTTCCTATAATAAATACTATTTAAAATGTTTTTATAATATTTTGGCCATCATGACTAATTAAACTGACGATAATTCCTCATAATTCTTGTTATCCACAACTTGTTTTTTTCAGCTTGTCAAAGACTGCTTGAAACCCGTTAACTTTTGTTTTGCATTAAGATTTAAGTCTTTGTTTCTGTTTTTATGCGAAATGATTCGTTTTTCACGCCAATTTTATCTGGTTTCTCAGCACAATGTAGGTAGGCGGTGATTAGCAAATCTTAAGAAGTAGATACACAATTAGCCAGATGATGCCTTTTTATTAGAGTAATGGTAGAATTGTGAAGAAAAACATTTAATGATCACATGCCGACAGAGTCATGACACTGGTTTAGTCCTGTGGCGGTTACAGATTAAAATTTCGACTTTCCAACCATATTAATTATATTTTGTTGTGTATATGTTTCCCACATAATTAGAAGGATAGCCTGGACACGTAACACTCACATCAGTGGCCCACCTTATCCATAAAAAATATTGAATAAAAGCATAGGAAACTAAGCAAAAATAAAAAGATAATAAAATGCTGAGCATCTGGAAACTTATTGACATGATGCTGAAGAGAGAAAACGTACAAAACTACAGATAAAACAATATCAGATATTGGAAGCTTCGATAGAACAACAGCTAAAAATTAGGAGAATTGTTAAACTTATTTTGATTTTCGGCATTAGTTTTTTTATAAACGGTTAAGGGATATTTTCTATCAACATTTGGCCTTTTCCATATATTGTTTTCTTATAGATTCTTTTCACATAAGTACTATTTTTTCAATTAAGTTTTTCAATTTCTAACCAATGGTATACGAACAGGCTTCCGTAGACTGGTCCGTACGGTGCTGATAAAACAACGAAAACACATTAACAAATAACCGTTAATGCAGGGATTAATATTGACACCCTGCATTATTCGCAAAGGTATTTGTTTATAATATGCTGCAGTCGTCGCGTGTAAAGAGAGTCAACAATTCCTTATTTTGTAAAATTACTTTGGAGATTTCCAATCGTTTTAAATGGTGTTTTTTCAACACTTGAGTCTTAATCATAAGTATGTGACTAACTATAAAATGCACAGTCTTACAGTTTTTTGTTAATTAGCATAAAATGTAGGCAAGACAATTCTTTATTAAAGTCTCACCTCTTCTATACAATTTACAGTTATAGTATTTACATAAATTATTAAAACAAGAGCCACTCTAAATAGAGTTATGAGAGACTATAGCATAATTTATCATAAAAACAAATATGATTCAACCTTTAAAATATAAAAAAAAAATATTCTAAGATAAAACACAATATCCATTTCAATACATAAACATTATATTGTTTCAATGCTATTAAAAAATCAATATTCAAAAATTAAAATAAATTCACTTAGAATATAAAATACTCTTTCTTGATTTTAAAATTTCAAAGCAGATTTTGGCTGTAAATTACATGTAACACACTTCACTTTTACTAAAAAGAAAAATAAACTTTTCATCATCTGAAAGTGAATTAAAAATTTCAAAAATTACTCTAGCATATTTATACAGTTCAAGGCGCAAATTTGCATATATCGGACAATTCAATAAAACGTGTTTTTCATCTTCTACTACATTCGGACAATTAAAACATACTCTACTATCAACAGCCAAATTCTCATATCTTCCTGTTTCAATTTTTATCGGTGCTACACCACAACGAAACTAGAACTTCTATACTGAGTAGGCATATTTATCGTAATATAATTTTCTACATTAAATTCTGTTTTAAACAACTTATAAGTACGAAGTTTAATATATTCATTACCAGCAAGTTTATTAAACCATTCTACTTTATATATATCAATTAAACAACATTAAATATCTTTTCTAACATTTTTTGACAACAATATATTAGAATCACGATAATGATCCATATTAATATTTTTGAATTTATTCATAACTCTAAAACACTAATTCTTATGTCGATTACTACTAGAATTATAAGCCCATTTAAAAATACACTTATTTAAGCGATTATCATTCACCTTTGAAAATCTTGACCATAGTCTAAAAACAGATACCCATTGCTTTATATTAAACAGATATATCATGACAGGAAGGGGTATTTGCGAAAATATACCAGTCGCGGGAAGAAAAATTTCCCGAGCCAATAGGCGAGGGAAATTTGATTCCCAAGACTGGTATTTTTCGCAAATACCCCTCACTGTCATGATATATCTGTTTAATTACACCGAATATCAATTTTTACGTGACAACTGTTCTATGATTTCCGGCTTTTAAGTGTCATTTATTTTGTATTCCTTGTACGAGTCGGTCATTTTTTACGTTTGGCAAATATTCGGAACACTTCCACTTTTCAAAATTGATTAATCACGTTACGTTACTTTAGGCGAAACCTTCCGAATAAATTTTTGGCGGGATGCGGCACGTGAGGGTAAAAAAGGAATATATTTTTTGGCAAATACCACGGCAGAGGGTAAAAAAGGCATATTTTTCAGGCATATACACCGGCAGCTGTTTAAATGGCCGAATTCGTTATAATATGCATAAAATACACTGGCTGTGAACCAATCAGAATCCAGGATTCTTATATAAGGTGTAAATATTTCCAAAATTGTTTGTCTGACTGATATTTAAAAAACATGAACATTCACACTTTGTTATGCAGGTGAACAATGTATCATTATGTAACAGTGAACATTTTGCCTCTTGTGCTGATGATGGTAGTGTCCGAGTATGGGCCTTAGATAGCAGAGAGCAAACTCTACAGTTCCAAGTTTTAGATCAGGTATTGACTGGTATATACCCAGTACATTCAATGAATTTATCTAAAATAATTTTTAAAAATATATATCTAAAATAACAAGACAATTATTTTGATCTTTAACTTTGGATTTTCGCAGATCCAGGGCTTTTGTCATCGGTGGTAGGTGATGAGCAAAATTGATAAGTGGGGTTTGTAATTTTAATTTTAAAGAGTTGTGCTTCAAATTAGATTATTTATCAATCTTAGTCTTAGAAGAAAAACTAATAATTAAGATTTTTTTATTGCAATAACAGATGTTGTCTGATAATGGCAAAAATTTGACACATGATCTTTCTTTCCATGGGTTTTACACCTCATTAAATATATTTACAATACATTGTATACAAACCTGTCTGATATTGTAAAGATTTTAAGATAAGTTTCTTTTGTAGGCCTGTACTTGTGTAGATTTTTCACCAATAAAACCTGATGGTATTGTAAGGACAACTGTCAGTAACACAGACTCTGCCCCTGTCACAGCCCATCAGAAAATTGAAGCCAAGTTTATGCCTTTGATAGCTGCTGGTTACAGTGATGGAACAGTCAGAGTGTTTGATATCAACAAAGCGGAAATGATATTGAAGATGCATCCACATGCTGTTGCAGTCACTGCTATTAGTTTTTCATCAGATGGTAGTTATAAATTTTGCATTTTTATTTTATTTAGGCCAAATGAATTGAACAAATAGAAGTTCATAAATGCTTGCCTTTGAAATTTTATATCCCTGCAAACAAAGTTTAGAGGGTAGTAGAATCACCCTGCCTGTGCATCTGTCTAGATACTTTGTAATTGCATCTCCTAGTAAAACGTTTAATGGATTTAATGAAAATAATATAAAAGTAGGAGAAGTGCCAAGATTGTCCATTAGACAGCCATCTACCAAATGACAGTCCAAATTGAACTTCTACAGGTCCCATTACGGCCTTCAATAATGAACAAGAGTCCATACCATAACTGAAGCTGTTAAAGTTCCCCAAAATTCAAAATGTGAAACTATTCATAAAACACAACAATCGACCTAATCTGTTGAAAAAATGGTAAACAAATAACAAATGACTATTTAAACATGCCAACAACTGGACAACAGGTTCCTGGTTTGGGACAGGCACATAAAGTATGTGGTGGGGTTAAACCCCTTTTTTTTTAATAAAATTTAGAGATATTTTATGCCAAATACCCAATTTGTCCAATAAAAGAATGTACAATGTATTTGTTTGTAAAATGTATTGGTAGATAGTTTGATTTAAGTGATTTATAAATTTACTGAAACCATGGTTTATGTATATATATTGCTGCTGTTTTCAACTATCCACTGTATTTTTTAAAAGTTTTGGTACTTTTAATTGCCAGCATTTTGAATTTTCTGTCAGGGTTCACTTATTATCTTGCCAAAGAACAGAAACCTGTGGCAACAATTATTTTCCTTCTATTAATTGGAATATTTTAAAGTAGACATTCGGGATGATTTTGAAGACAATGAAGCAAACTTGAAATTTACATGATGACAAAGAACAAATGCAGAATGCGAAAAAAGGATATCTGCAAAAAAGCAGAATATTTGAAAAATCAACATCTCTGGAAATTAGATATCATATTAATGATTAAAATTGCCAAGGACAAAAATAGGTAATTTTTCTTTACTTTTTAGGCCATATGGTTCTGACTGGAGGAAGTGATGGTCTGATTGCCATTAGTAGTCCCACCACAGGAATGACAGTCCGAGTTATCACAGACCACAAGGGGGCACCAATCACAAACATTGATGTAACTGTTTGCCAAGATCAAGAACTTTCTGTAGCCGCTCCTCAGCTCTGGCTGGCTACCAGTGCTGATAGGCGTGTTAGTGTCTGGTCAGCTGATTGGTCAAAAGATTTCTGCGAGCTTGTTGATTGGTTAACTTTTCCAGCACCTGCATTTACACCAGATGGCACTGTCATTTCTAAGCAAGATCAAAAGGTTTGAATATTTTTCTAAAGTACTTATGTACAATTAAATATTGTATCAGAATACTGGTTTTTTAATTATTTAAGAAATTTTTCAATAGATATAATGGTATATGTATAGAAAAGGAGACGTGGTTGTCTATGACACAGCCATCCAAAACCTGTAAATTACAATATCTGTAGGTTGCCCTAAGACCTTTTAAAATAGATACATATCCACACCATACAGCAAGCTGTATAAGGCCCCCAAAATTAAAGTGATTATATTCAAATTTAAGGCTATATACCAGATAAGAATTCAATATAAAACAAGGTATCAATGGTAATTGCATAGAAAAAGAATATATGGTATGATTGTCTATGCAACAGCCATAAAAAATTGTACAAATATCCAAACCACAAGGCAAGCTGTAACAGACCCCAAAATTTGTGATGACAATCAAATGTAACAATAATCATTCAAAGCATACAATGAAAAAAATCTAACACAAATAATCATTCAAAGCATACAATGAAAAAAATCTAACACAAACATGACATTCCCTGGATAACAGGTTCCTGGCAAGTGAAGGTACATAAAATAGGTGGTGGGGTTAAGCATGTTTGTGAACCCTTAATCTGCTACTTAACCTCGGACAGTGGTGTGTCAAAAGGACATCAAAACTGCATCAGATTCGACTTTTGAAGTAAACAATTACAAATAATACAAGAACAACATATGAACAAATCTCTGTTTCTGACAGCTAGTTCATACTATTGATAACCTACATGGTTTCTTAAGCTGAGACATTTGGATGGAAGTATGCATGAAAGTATACAGTCACCAATTATCCAGAAAATTTTAGAAAGCTGTTCAATTTCAACTAAAAACACATTCAAGTTGGAAGTTTTAATATAAGTATTAATATGATCCTGATTTTGATTTATTGTTGCTAAATATCCGGTGGCAAATATTTCATACATATTCAAGATGAGAGCATATTGAATGATGATGAATGAATCCTGCTTTGTACTAGACTGACACGCTGAGCCAGAGTTTTTATGTGCTAGCTCATGAAAGCATCAATCCACAGGAAGACATGCCAGTCTTTGTTCATACTCCTATATTCTGCATGCTTCGTGGAGAAGCAGCAATTACCAAGTTTAATGTCGTGGGTTTGACCCAGTCAGGGAGGTGAGCACGCTTACCATTACACCACAGAGGTGTGGAGAGAGGATATACAATATTGATGCATGTTATTCAATACCATATCTTTAGTTTTTTATAATATGATTGGCTATTTGCAGGGAATATATAAACAGTTACCACCCAGCCTTGCCAAGTTCTCTCCTGAGGAACCCGATATAATTGTATATGTTGGTTATGGTATGGAGAAATGTATTCAGTATTACAGTTTGTCAGAGAGAAAGGTAACTAAGATACTTTCTTTCAGCACAGAAATGATTATGTTTATTATCTCTTGGGCCACTCCAAGTTACTTAATAGTTCCTCATCTTCATATCTAGGGTTAAAAATTTGAAAAGTTCCATTTTCCTTACATCTTGAAAAATTTTCATTGTTGCTGTATTACTAAATATAAAATTAATTAAAATTTGCCTGCTCACTCCTTAAAAAAATACAAAAATGATATTTATATATATGAATTAATGTACAACTAAAGATAAGTGTTCAATGTATTCAAATTTGTTTCTTTTCAACAGGTAGTAAGAACACAAGCCTTGACACATTGGTCTACCTGTATGGATTTGGCCCATTCTACAGGACTTATTTCTCTAGGAGCAAATGGTAGGTTCAGTACTGAAAATATTCTTGAATCATTTTCAAACTCTTCATCATCAACAAAGGAACCTGGTAAAAGCTGCATTGGGACGACTGATATACTGGCAATAAAACACAATGTACTTTCATATTAGATATAAATAATAATTGACAAAATAACATTATGTCTTCATAATATTTTTGACATTGGAGATAAGTTTTGTTTATAATTCAGTTAAGTTCTCTGGAAAACTTTAAATTAACTTTATAAGGAATCATTTTGAAAATCATTACCAGTACATATTTTTCTCCATAGATTTCAAAACTACATGTTTTTCCTCAATGATGAACATATTTTCTTTTTTTCGCCTGGTTTTCAATGAAAGAGCCATAAATGTATTTTCAAATCTGAAACAATCACATAATATTTCTCAATAAGAAGGATTTTCAGCCCAAAAAATGAACATTACAATAAGCAATCTCAGGCAAGTTGTTGAAGAAAAAAATATTATCAAAATGAACATTTTTCTTTTTGCTTTGCTTGCCAGTAATCTGAAAATAAAAACCATTTTTTATGCAACAAAGCTCTGCCCAAATATATATTGGATCATTAACACAAACCTAAGAATCACTTTGTAAATCTTGAGAAAAAGCAGAACCATCACTAACTTCCATATGATTCTGATATTTCTTATTTTTGCATTTGCAGTTGGATGAAGTGGGGTGCAAATTGTCTTGCCACTTAAAAACATTTAGCAACATACGATTTTGATAATTATGTACTCTTACAGTTTTTTAATTTTTAATTTATTTCAGAACGAGTGATGAAATTAATGGACTATTATGAAGGAAGTTTCCAGGACTTTGTAGGTCACAGTGATTCAATCAACTATGTTAAATTTTCACCAGACTCTAAATATTTATTAACTGTTTCACATTCTGAAATATTTATCTGGGAAGTACAGGTGTGATTATAACTTGTTACTGTAATTTTCGTAGATGTACATTTTGCATTGTTCATGTTACATGTCTTTGTGAAGAGACTCCAGGAGGATGTCTTTGCGAAGAGACTCCAGGAGGGTGAAATCGGACCTGCTACCCTAAGAGGTTTGGGAGGAGACCTTTCGACCTACCATATGATTTAAAGTAACCTGCCACATTCAAATAATTTGATAAAAACAAGTTCAAACATTTGGTAAAATATATTTTTTGCCTGTAAGTGACCTGTGGCCATTCTTAAAGGTGACCTTGTGGTCTGTGGGGATTACCCTCCTGGAGCCCCAATTAAAAATATCCAGAGAGTGAACATAGAAAAATTTTGAATAAGATATTTGATATACATCAAACAATTCCTATTTGGTAAATAATTAACACAATTCTTAGTTGTATAGTTTATTTATACATATTGCAGTTATTTTTCTTGATAGTTGCATATGGACATTCTGTTAAATTAAAATTCTTAGTGCTTATCCAGCAATGGCAGTCAGGAATATTCTTTACTCAGCTGCAGCATAGACTCTATTTTGTAATTAGTAAAAAAAAATGTGAAATCAGTTAGAATCAAACTCCGTCCATTGTAATATGTAGTTTTATATGTATTTCTGTTTTATTTGATTTATAACTGAAATTTGTATAATTTGTGGTATATGTTAGAAGAAATCTAATTTATTAAATATTTTTATAACAATATTTCGTTGTTTTTTCTTTGATTTAAAAATGTGAGGTGGCATGTTTGGATAAAAATTTGGCATGCCTTTATGTATCTTTATGAAGAATTGTACAGATCCTTGAAATTATTTTGAAAAAGATAGAAGAAATTGTTTGTATATGATGAAGATTATTTTTTTTCTTTGTGACAGGCTTTCAAAATAACTTCCTGAAAAGACCTTGAATTCCATCAAGGCTTTTCCATTTAAATTCATTTCCCTTGGTCAACACAAATTTATTTTTAGTATGTTGGCGGGGGTATATATCTTGACCAATTTTTTTACTAGAAATAGTCTTTTTTCTATTGTCGGTGGTCATGACAAATAGGCAAAATTTAGGGGGAAATTTTATTGAATTGGAATTGATCTCTGACATGGAAAAATAAATGCTACTGCTTTTATTTTACTTTTTTTGACAATCAATCCATGAAAAATTGTGAAATATGCCCTTTGGCAAATTTTAGTGAGTAGGGAATTAGCTTAAACCTCCTACTGGTATAATGTTTGGTATTTCCGGCACTCATAAATATTAACATTATATGAAAGTTGATATGGTTAACATTGATTCCAGATATACATTTTACAGTCATCTATTTCAATGCAAACATTCTCATTTTATTATTGGTTGTATTGGCATTACTTAGTTCAAGAACAATATCCGATGAGAGTTCAAATAATGGAGTATGTCTTCAACCAGATTCACAGTTAAATAAGTCTTGAAAATTTCAAGTACAGATTGGTTGATTATTGTGTGTTTTTCTGATGAATCGTCAGTCAACTCCTATATCAAGATTGTTACTAAGGATCACCAGTCCCTGCTTCTTCTATCATATCCCATAAAGAATTGGTAATGTCATACGAGGACATCTTAGATTTATCAAGGCTGAAGGGTTTAACTTCTTTCTTACCACATACAACTGATCTTAAGTTAAGGAATTCTTAATATGTGTATTGGAATATTTGCAATATGCTGTTGTTCATCTGAATAAATGAAATTATTATTAGCATTAATTAGGGAAAAGAACTTGTTGGTCGTCAGTCAATTTTTGATACATCTGTAAGCTCAAGTAAAATTTCCATG
>JARWCS010000007.1:5739799-5749991 GCA_034783895.1 Geukensia demissa | reverse complement strand
ATAAAATATTACTTGATTAAAACGTTTAGATGATCTTTCAGAGTTATTTCCCTTAGGTGTATGGTACCCCCTTAACAGAGTGACAATATTTTATCCATAAACTAAGGACTACACTAGTGGTATAAAAACTCTTCTCTGTGTTTTGTACGGCTTAAAGTCCTAGAATGTTCGACAAGTCAACTTCTAGGAAATGTATTGCCTAGGATCTGATTGAATTTTCTACATTTCACATACCTCTATAATTTACGTTTTTTATGTTTAGAAACTTACATCAATTGTTTTGACAATTTCCTGTACTTTTTCAGTCACTAGCAGACGGCGGGTTAAATAACCTTTGACATAGGCTGAAACTCTGTCAAAACAATGCTGTAATCTGGGATCAAATGCCTGAAACATATCAAAATTTAATTCATTAAAACTACATATGTTTAGATTGTGCAGAGTGATTTGCTTGTGCAAGTATTATTTTTCCAGAAAAAAGCTGAGTTGAAAATGATATTGCATCTTAAAACATATTTGTTTGATTGTTTTTAATTTGAAAAGAAATTAAAAGAAAAAATATGGAATAAATGTCAGAATGACACAATCCACACCTTACATATGTTAATACCAAATATTCAAAAGCCAAATTTAACTGTGTGTTAAGTGCCTTTCCTTCATCAGACATGCTTGGGGTCAAAAATAGGGAGACCAGTCAAATAAAATGAATTTCTAGTTCAACAATGTTTTAATCATATTTCAATGTTCAGTTTAATTGGCATGTCGAAAAAGAAAAAAAAATTCTAACAATAGATCTTTTTTTTACTTCAACAACATTTTACATTATCTTCTGTTGACCATATACTCACAGCTTCTGGAAATGCAAGTGTAGAACTAGTCCACGCATGTGGTACATTTTTAACAGGAGAATGTTGAACAGGTTTATACACCTTGGGTGACGACTGTTGCGGAGGCTGAAATGATTTGGTCGGTGCCTGCTGACTTGGTTGATTTGACTTTGGGGAAGGAGTTGATTGGTTGAATTTCAGTGACTGTTTGGGTGTTACTTTGCTAAATGTGCTAATATCTGATTCATTATCTCTGTCTTTCGGGTTGAAATATAAGCTAGGACTAGGTATGTAGGAAAACTGCTTCTGTTGAGTAGGAAAGTTGGCAGGTGTTTGCTGAAAAAAAGATAACAACAAATTAAGTACAAGCTGGATGCCAACTCACATCAAATGGATTACACCTGCCAACACCCGCCAGTGATTCCCACTTGGTGTCACTGCTGCATTATTAAGGTTTTTGTTTTGTGACGTTGCTCGTTTTGGAAAATCTAGGCACTAGGAACACTTCTTAAATATGCATCAACTGATCGATTTTTCAAGAAATTCTTACGCACAATGCAAAAAACCTAAAAGTACAGTAGTAACACCAAAAGTGAGTCCTCATTGGGTATAATCCATTTGTTTCTGATACTTTTACAATAAAAGTCAGCTGCTTATACACATGTATGACATTTACCTATACATCAGTTCATGTAACAGATGATGTGTGAATTTCAAAATTGACCTTTGACCTTTCCTGTATGGTCATGACATCACTATTTTGCATGCAAGTTTCACTTGGTGCTAAAGGTCATCTCAACAATATGCAAAAGGTATCTTAATGTTTGACTGGGTACTGTATCATTTTTATTTAATGCTTCTTTCTATAGGAAATATTTGTATTGTATGGTAATAACAACTTTAATGCTGACAAAGCCTAGTGGCGATCTCTAGATTTTAACTTTTGATATCTGCTTGGTAAGATGTAGTGTAGTCTCTTTTAGGAGGGTGGCACAGTGTTATTTTCATGCAACATCTTTGCCGTTTTTATTTCACAGGTTGTTGTACGTGTGCTAGATGTTAAATTTGTTGTCATACATAGTGTTTCAAGTAAATTTATCGTAATTCAACTTGCAAGCCAAATTCTAATTATTTTTCCCCTGTGAAATTAAATTTTATTTTTAGTTCGTCTTTGTGAGGTACCACTCTGTACCACCCTGTATCGCCCTCTTTTACATTCATGCCATATCTTTACTTTTCACATTTCAAGTTTATAAGCCATGATCAGTCAAACTAGTAAATAAACATCCCTCAGAAATGACAACATGAATGATGTCTGCAAATAATCATGTCTAAAATAAGATTTTGTGTTTCCAGTGACATCATAGAAGATATGTGGCCAAAGTTTTGATGTTTTTTTCCTCAACAAATCCAGAATGTTCAGTCACAAAATGAAAAGCCAAGTAAAAAACATGTGCTGTTATAAGGAAGTAGCTTCATTTTCATCATTCTTTCCCACAATCTTAACTTACTGTTACTTTTAGTTCCACAAAATATTTTATGCAATTTTTTTTTTAAATATGAATTAGTCAATTTTAATTATCAAATTTATATGAATGTTTTAGATAATGTTGCATTAGAATTCCATTACTACCGGTATTCTTTCCTTTGTTATATTAAAGTCTCAACAAAAATTCCATGTTTCAAGTAACCTGGCCGATTTTATTTTTTGGTATGCATACTTGCGTATATTCATTACTCAGAGGAAACAAATAGTGAAATTTAATATATCTATATCTATATTTATACATACCTGTGAAAACACAGGTTGATTTATATTTCCATGTATATTTGAAATCACAGAGTCATTGGGGAAATATCCATTTCCTGTTGTAGGAATATACCCATTTCCAGACGTTGACGGAATATATCCACTGTTAGAACCAGGTGGAATATACATATTTATTGCACTGTTAGCAACGCAAGTGTTCGGGTTGTATCGATTAACCATATTATGTTGTGAATACTGTTGTTGTGAAGCGCCAGAATTAAAACTATTACCAATGTTCATTGGGACTCGGTTATTGGGATTTACAAACTGATTTCCTGGAGCATTGTAACTATTTATTGAAGTATTTTGGAGATTATCCACAGAATATTGACTGAGGTTATTAGCTTCAGAAAATGAAGAGAATAATTCTTGTTGTTCACGTAAATGTTTATGATGCATTTCAATTTCTTCTTGCAGGTTCATTTGTTCGCGTCTTTGTTGCACAAAAAGTTCCTCTAATTGCTGTTTTTGCTGTTCGATAAGATGCTGCCGAATTTTATTAAAATGATCTGCTTGAATCTTCAACATTTCTTCCTCAGTGAAAGTGTCCATTGATTTAAGTGTTTCTGTAAATGATCGCACAGCTTCCCCAATTTCATATTGGCGTACATTGACATTACCGCTTTGTAATGGTTGCTGATTTTCAAGTTCATCTTCAACTCGATGATTTTGTACCTGAGACAAATATCGTTGAATGTGTTCTGCTTTTGCACTTTGTTCATTTGACTCTGATGTTGGAATGTTCATATCATTTTGAGAAATAGACAAGGGTTCAATATTTTCAGGCCCTATATTCATTCTTGTAAAATTCTGTTGGCTTGCATACTGAATATTTTGTTGATTAGAACAGGAATTTATTAATGCATCAGATGGCCTATCAAGTGTATATGAACCATGTCTAACATGACCTGCTACTTGTTTTGGAACAGTTTTAGAAGAATTTGATAAAGGGCTAGTTTTATCAATAGCAGCAGACATACCTTGAGAAAATCGATTCGATTGGCTAACATCACCAGTCACATGACCAGAACTTCCAGTAACTGCAGAAGACACTTTCATTACTTTTTCAAAATCTGTTTTATTTGAATCAGAAAAAACTTCGCTACTCAAATATGGTTTATGACCACTTAGTATTATATTTTCCTGACTTTCTTTTAATGTGCTTCCTTGTGACCGGTCATCAGATTCATTAGAACGTTTTCCTGTTAACATAAATACATTTCCATAAGTCTGTTCACAATTTTTATGTAGTTCTCTTTCCAAAATCTGCAATTTATCTGGAATTTCACTAGAAAATCTATTCTGATAAATATTTTCATTTTCCTTGTCAGAGGTGTTGTGTTCAATTTCTGCTGTATACACATGAAACGGAACTTCCTGATCTTTGAAAAATGTTTTAGGGCCACTACCAGGGGATTCATCTGGACTTAAAGCCACTTTACTTAGCATTGTTCCAGGTTGACCTGGTATTAAACTGTTCACTGGTTGTGAATATGGAACTTTAACCTGGGGTGCAGGTGACCCAAGGTCATTAACATTTTTTGGCACAGGTTTTCCATACTGTCCTTGACCTCTAGCCTCTGAGGAATTTAATACCCCAGCACTTTCAGCAAATTCAACACTATTTGTTGGTGTGATTTCCATTTTCCTGACAGATATTTTATCCTCAACAGACTGACTAGCACTTGTACTTATTTCTGTAACAAATGAAGAGAAATGAACAGTATTTTTTAACCCTTTTGGACTCATACGTCTGCTCTGGTTTGTACCTACTGAACCCACTGAACTCACAACTGAAGAATTGACAGCAGACTGGTTTAAAGCAGTTGCCGTCACCTCTGACCTCCCAGAATTCCCTGTGTTGTCTGTCAATGTAGGAGAGGGTAAATATCTCTTTTTCCTCTCCTCCTCCATATTTTTATTCTGTGGAACTTGTCCTTTTGTTTCAACACTTTGTTTTGCATTATTTTCTGTTGAAGAACTACTTGATGTAGAATTGAGTGTCCCTCCAGTGTCTTGTAAATTCAGACATTGTGAAAGTTTGGCAAGCACTTTACCGATCTGTTGCTGTTTGACTGAGGTCAATGGTAAACCACTAAACTCATGAGGTAAAGAATTACAATCATCTAAAGATGGCAAATCATTTAATGAGTGTGGTTCTTCAGAGTTTGCCTCGTATTTCACCTGTTGCAACTTTGGCTGATGGTCTTTAGCAGGTACTTTCTTGTCAATTTTAGCTTTGTTTTCCGACTTTTGTTTATTCTTTTGAGAATCAAGATATTCTTGTCGTAATTGTTCTGTGTCAATTTCTGGTGAGTAATTTGTAGAAGAAAGTTCAGGATTACTTCCTGCAGTTCGCTGATTCTTTTGAAGTCTGTGAATTTGTGGGGATTTAAGAACTGGATCTTCTGGTGACAAATTAAAACCTTGACTTTCTGCAATTTCATTTCGACTGATATCAGGATCAGAAGCGCTATGTTGATTAGACTTTTGCCAAGCAGATTTACTTTTCAATTTTCTAGAATTTCGAGGAACTCCACCTTCAGATTTACAAGATAAAGAATTATCATCGTCGAAATCACGTAAATCAGGATTAGAAAATGACAGTCTTCCAGTGAGTAATAGACTAGATCTTCTCTGCTGCATCTCGGTCATTTTAGTTGCTGGAGGTTTTGGTACAGGATATGAAGGCGTGCCAGGAATTTTTGCAGGATTGGGTAAAGAAGACATAGAGCTGGACTTTTTTAGATTGCTTAATGCATTCCGTTGAGATTTTGGTGATGGTTTTCCTTTTGACTTTTGAGGTGTTTTGGTTGCATGTTGCACTGGTGCAGGTATTTTTGTTCGCTGCTCCTTAACAACCCGATCAGATTGTTGTTGTTTATTTTTATCGGTTCCTGATGAGACTATTTTAGACTTTTCCTTTATCACAGATTTCTTATCAGCACTCCGAGATGGATTCTTGACCCTGTCCCCTGCATTCTGTGGGGCTCCAGAAGGGGATTTTGAGGAATTTGCACTTTCTGGTGACCATTTTGAAGACACGTCAGTTCCACTGGAAACAGGTGATGAATCAAATGAATCTGACAGTCTGTTTTTCTGCTTTTCCTGAAAAAAGTAGGAGAAAAATTAAAAATGAAATTTTAAAATAAAAAATGTTCACCTTTAAGAACTGCTTGCCATAATTTATTTAAGTAATAAATAAATATAATTAAGGTACTGTTATTTATATATGTGTTACCAATTCCTTCTGTGTTGTCAAGTGTCACAAACGAGCTTGTAAATGACTATCAAAAATTAAAAAAAACAAAGAATAATTGTGTTATATTTTAAAATCATTAAAATTTTAAAACTTATCAAACATTAGTTTTCATTATAACATTTTGTTTTATTGAACTGCTGTATTTATGATTCATAGTACCAATGAAAAAATGAATATTAAAGAATATTATAATCTCTTGAGTATGTACACTAATGTCATTAAGTTAACTTTAACATCAGAAATAATTGCAATCCTATTATTAATGGGAAAAAAAGCGCAACAGGATGAAAATTATGATAATTAAGTTGCATTTAAACTATCGAACTTTCTCATCTAACTCGCTTCAGACTATTGCTGTGTGTTGGTGTATTTTCATGTCAAGTTTCAAAATATCGGACAACTCCGTCAGATAATAGAAAACAGTTTGACAAGTTGTCCAATATGCTGGACATGGTGTAAACAAGATCAAACTCAAGTTTAAAACAGGTGCATCGGCAAATTTTAAAGCCAGTTGGATGAAAAAGTTTAATAGTTTAAATGCCCTTTGATACACATTACAAAGTTTTCTAGTTGTTGAGAAATTGCATTATTTAATGTTATAGGTAAATTAGAATTCATGCTTAAATACATTCATTTTAAATAATACATATAATAATAAAAAATCTGAGAGGCTGCACTGCAAGTACCAAGTACTTCTAAAAATATAGTGTATACAAGAAATGATGAAGTAGAATAAAACGGGAGGCTTCCATGAACAAATACAAGGCAACCTAGCCAAAAAATGAATTCTTATTAAGAGGTAAAAAAGCAAAACTCCTAATATGCACCTCAAAACACAACACAATTCAAACAATAGTTTCAGTGAAAGTGAAGTTACATGTGTGTGTATGTGTATAAATGTGTAAAACTAATGAGAATATACACAAACTGAGAAAAAAAATGAACAAAAAATGATAAACAAAACTAACAATTATTACATAATAAATTGTTCATACAGTATATGTCTTGCCTGCTTCTGCAGCTTGATAGAAGAAGCAGGATGTTCACTTAAAATGATCCCTCATGCATAACTGAGGGGTCAAGGCTTTCAATTGGTTTGAAATCAGGATGTACTGATATAGACCCAACTCCATACCAAATATTAAGTGGTTATTAGGACTACTGGTTGGGGTTGTAGAAACTGCTTGAGAAAAACTTATAAGTGATCCCTTGTGCATAACTGAGGGGACGAGGCTTTCAATTGGGTGTGAAATCCGGATGTACTGTTATCATAGACTTAACTGCATACCAAATATTAAGTGGCTAGGACTACTGGTTGGGGCTGTATAAACTGTTTGGGAAAAACTTAGTGTTTGCTCATCCATATTTGAGGCGGTGGGGCCATCAAATAAGTTTTGATTTTTGCTGTACCTTTATTGGTGCCACTATATAATTAATTATATGGGCCTACAACTAAGATGAGCATCAAACTTTCCCATAATATTCAATTGTTCATGTCGCTGCGCTGCTGGAAACAGAATCCCTATGTCTTGCCTCAGTGACACAAAATTTTAGAACACACATTTTTAATGGCAAAAATTCTACACTTATGTCATTTGTTTAAAACATGTGGCATGTATTTTTTATTTTTACATATGCAATATTTTCCCAAAACAACAAATATTGATAACTGGTGTGCTTCGCAATTGCAGCATGATAACTTGGGAAAGTTGCACAAATGATTATTTGGGTAAGTGTGAACACAGTTATGTGCTCTACACAGTAGTGTGCTGGACACAGTTAAGTGGTAAACACAGTAATATGATTTGATCAATTTTGACCCCCTTATCCCCCAACTGGAGTAAATTTTGTTGCATTTTCTATATGGAATCATTTGGGAAAAACATCAAAATGGATGAATAATTTTAAAAAATCCATATTACAATGTATGCAAAATTGACTTTTTCACTCATTTTGACACCACGTATTTCAAAAAATGGTAAAGATAGAAAAAAATCAGATAAAAAAAAAATAAAAATTTCACATCCCCTACAACATTGCCTTTTTTTAAACCTTTGACCCCTTTTATATTAAAATCAGTAAATGCTATTTAAAAATGCTTGGAGTAACTATTGTTGTTTTTTCATAAGAAATCATTTGAAAAAAAACCATCAAAATAAGATGAGAAATAAAAGTTTCAAAAAAACTTCCTGGCATCAAAACTGTAGGAGGAGTTTTTAATAAAACAATATTCCGTAAACATGCTAAATGGGATGGATAATCAAACAGGGGTAAAACAGAATGCCCCATACTTCACATTGCAGGGGCACAAAAATTTTATATTACAGGGCAAAAGATGGTAATCGATCAATTAAATAAATGTCTAATACTTTCTCAGTCTTTTCCGTAATTGCTTTACATATGAACCATATATAAGTTATATTACCAAAATATTGTGACAATTTTTTTCTATAGATCTATTGAAAATACAGGAAAATGGTCTATAAATGCAGAATTCCACTTAAAAAGAGTAATGTTTACATAGAAAAAATGATTGATAAGCATTTACATAACAAGACACAAAACTATGAGTCTCACAGTGAATTATGAGAGGTGCCTATAATGGTGTGTCCTACTACCAGACAGCTGTGAAACTCTAACATTCCAAAGGTCAAGGATGCCAGGGACCAAATTGTATTTCACAGTACCTATATTTTGAGAGAGGTAACGTGATATCAGTGAAGATTAAAAAAAAATAAGTCATTCTTGTAACATACAGAAAATAGTTAGTTCAAATTCAGATTTTAATAGAATAAAATATACTGTATGGATCTTGTCTTAAACAGTGTATACTAACGGTGGCACTAAATTCCAAGTCGGGTCAGGTAAGCAGAAACAAACAATTATTTTTCCAGACCTAAATGCAGAAGTGTCAATGCTTAAATGTGTTTTTTTGTTCAGGGGTTATAATATTAACTTAAAAGCCAATTTGTTAATGTTCAAAAAACTTCCCACAATTTTAGTAATTCAGAAAAATATAAAATTGGTCACTGGCATCCTTGTTATATGTCTTGATTATAATACACGCATGATTTCCTATTAAAGCAGTAGAAAGCACTGTGAAACTGAAGTCACATACTATAAGCTCAGAAATCCTGGCTGTACGAGGTAGCCGTGAACGACGCTTTAAAGCAAATTCTTTCTGTAAACAACATGCATCATTCCAATTTAAAGTACATGTAATGATTTTGAATTTTTAATAAACTAAATAAAATTTGCAACTGATAGCGAAAAAACCGACAATATTTTGAACAAAGGCTTTTCAACATCAATGTCTAATTTCTCATGCATATTTATCTTTAAGCTAGTTTATGGTGGATATTGTCTAATGTTTGTGGAAAAAAATCCAGTTCCTCTACCAATTAAATCTTGTGAAAATTTGAATCAATACTGATTGAAAAAACAACAACAAAAAACCAATATAATTTAAATTTCCATATGCAGAAGATTAATACCTAATATATTATTGTTCAACACAAGTTTTATCAATAAGAGATTGAACTCCAGTTCATTGTAAAGTCAGGTAAAAAGTTCTGTTTCCCAAACAATAGAGTGATTTTTCCATATTTTTCCATAATACAATTGCATATCATTTATAATGAACAAACATTCACATTTTTCTCTTTAAAAATGTAACTTGCATATGAGAGTTTTACAAATATTTATTAACCTACAGTTATTTATTAGGACAATAAACAATTTTAAACCTTTAGTAAATGTCTCTGAACTTTATAACTAACCCATGTATTCCATGCAAAAATATATGTGTAATCATATCAATGTAATCAAAATGTACTCAGAACAAAATCATGATTACAGCACTTCCCCTCTTGGTTTTAATCAACTTAAGGGTTTATTCCCCGAACGCCTACTCGATTAAAACAACATCTAATCAAGTTTGGGGATTAAGAGGCCTTCAAGAGGGTAGTGTAATTAAGGTTACCTGAGTATGTCTTTATGTAATAGGTAAAAATACTAGGTAGCAAATAAAGAAATGTCTATTTTGTAATGATAAAACAGCAACAGATAAATAGGAAATTTTGTTGATACTACTGGGGTATACTTGTTGTTTTCACCTACATGTATATGCGGTACATTTTGGTTATGGGTCTTGGCAAAAGGAAGAAATATACATGTGAAAGTTTATTTTACTGTTTTATTTAATAGATCATCTAATATATGTAAACTTTATGACAAACAAAATTATAAAAAGATCACTTAGTTAGTAGCACCTAGTAACAAATAGAAATTAGG
>JARWCS010000007.1:5690785-5702952 GCA_034783895.1 Geukensia demissa | reverse complement strand
CTATCTGAAAATCATAACTGTAACACAAACTGAAAATCAAAAATGTAACACATCAGAAAATCAAAAATGTAATGCTATCTGAAAATCATAAATGTAACACTGTCTGAATATCATACACTACAGTGTATTTGAAAATCATAAATGTAACACAATCTGAAAATCATAAATGTAACACAATCTGAAAATCATAAATGTGATCCAATCTGAAAATCGTAAATGTAACACTGTCTGAATATCATACACGTAACACTACAGTGTATTTGAAAATCATAAATGTAACACAATCTGAAAATCATAAATGTGATCCTATCTGAAAATCATAAATGTAACACTGACTGAAAATCAAAAATGTAACACAATCTGAAGATCATAAATGTAACACTAACTGAAAATCATAGATGTAACACTATCAGAAAATCATGAATATAACACTTGGTCTTAACACATTATTAGCTTAGCATAAGACTGTCAGTATTGTGTCTTACAAAGGCACTGGTTTTGTATGAGTTATCTCCCATATAAAAAAGTATCACAATCTATCTGTAATGGAGAAAATCTGGATCTTATTTTATTAAAGTAAAATGAAACGGTAAATCTACCTGAATTAAACCTACAATGTAATTGGTCATACCGATTTCCAATGCCTTATATTTTTTCAAGTGTAATGGTTTTTCTGAACATACTGAAATTAAAGTATCTTTCTATTATTATTTATATTAAAATACTTTCTCATAAGGGAGATAACTCTTGAAAAAGGTACAAATTATGGAATCATCCAGAGTCTGTTGAGTACCTGATAAAGGTTAATCTGGAAAAGTTCTTTGTTCATGTATGCAGATGAAATTATTCTTAAAATGTAAATTATCTTTCTGGTATTTTATCCACATCCTTTCTTCTTTTTTTCAACTTATATGGCAAAGCCAAAGGGAAATAGTTTCTATAAAGAAATCTATGACCATAGCTGTGTGGCTTGAGACTACATTTAAAACTATTTTCAAAAGCAACTGTCACATTTACTTGAAAGTCAACTTTTACTACAAAGAACTTTTCAATTGATTAACAGTATTATTGACCACTTTTAAAGTTAAAAAAATGACCAAGCAAAGCTAAAGGAAGACAAAGCACAAAGCAAAAAATGTATACAAGCAAATGGCTACAAGTCTTAATAATGGAATCACAACAATCTTATAAAAAAATCAGATCTTTGGTAAACTTGTAAAATAACTTATTATCTCAAACTAAGATCTGACAATACTCCATTCTACTTTCTGTTTTGTTGACCTTTTTGTGTTCAGAAACTTGAAAGCAGAAATTTCATTGGCTGACATAAACATGATAAAAGGTCATCAGAATAGAAAGTAGAATTAAGCATTTGAGAACGTAGTGAGCAATTTTACAAAGATCTTATATTAATCAGATTGGGATTCATAAAAAAATTTATATATTAATCTATATATTATGTTCTTTTTTTCTAGTTAAAATAAATGTTATTAATGGGGTATTCAAGGTAGAATCAAAATAAGTATACGCATATAGTGCAAATACACAAAATGAAATTGAAGCAGAGAGCTGTTCCATTAAAATACACACAAAAAACAACTGCAAGTACTAGGTTTTTTTTTTTAGTTCAGCTCATATTGCCTAAAAAATACTACATATACATGTAAACTGCATGGTCATGTTTTCTTGTTTTACTCTTGATCAAGGATTTGTAGTGTCTATCCACTTGTTACAGTACACACAGAGAGTTTTGTATGAAAAACTCCAAAGCTGGTGAAATTTCTTTGAATTTCACCAGCAATCTCCAAGGTAGTGTTTTTTTCATACAAAACTCTCTGAGTGTACTGTACCTGTTATGAACTAAAGTTTAAAAATACAGCATGGATTTCCCATGGATGTTGAACATTTAAGTATGAATCATTGAATGTTACTTCAAAATGTTGCCAAGTTAGTAGGCAAAATATTTTAAACCCATTTCTTTTCCAGGAATTCCCTACACAACGACCTTTTTCCAGATTCCAGAAATTGACACAACATGAAATATGATATTTATTTCTGTAAACATATTGAATAACTATGTCTACAATTCATTAAATTTTCATGAATATTTAAACTGTTCCATGTACTATAATCAATAATCTATGAATTAATTGAAATCCAATGGGACAAGTCCTCATTATGTCAACTAACAAAAGAAAATTTTTTATGAAGTAATGCAACACTATTTGTCGAGCTGATTTAGTGGAATACAGGATCAGCTACCGGGTCATCAATATTTTTGAAAAAATCAAGCGGACCAATTATTATTTTTAGTATTTCCTTATTCATATTTAATAACCTGAGTAATATGAGTGTTAACAGGATGGAATACTCGACTTCCTGGTAGTATCTTGACATCTAACAAACCTAGCAGGCCCCATATATAGTTTGGTAAAGTAACTAAAACATTTTTTGTTTTTGTAAAACAAAAAATGTTTTTTTTTAAATATTTCAACAGAGTACACTCCCTCCCTCCCCATTTCCCTGCAAAAGAGTCTGAAAAAGCAACAGGATTGTAGAGTTTATGATGTTTGTGTATGTTTGCATTTATCAAGGGGAGTCTGGTTGAGCGTAAATTAGTTGAAATTAATCTCAAATCAAACTTTTGCCTATATTGTAGCACGGTTGGATATGGGACAAATAATAGGGTTTTAAAAATCACCTAGTCTATGCCATCATTTGATTGAAAATCTTCACTGTAGTAAATCATAAGGCTGCAGTTGTTTTTGGTTCTGAAAATATAAGCTTTTGACTAACATACTTATATTTGGATATGTTGACCTGTACAAGATTCAGAAAAATAATGCATGATACAGCCATAAATAAGGTTTTACAAAAAAAAAATTGGAAAATTTCATTTGAAAATTAATTTTGCCCATAAGTTATTTTACAAGTAGATCACCAAAATATGGTTTTGATTAATTTGCCCAAAAAAATCTAAATGTGGAATTTGGGAAATTATTCCATATCCTTATTTTTTATAATACAGTCATTCAAACTTGTATACAGAAACCAGAATCTATAGCATATCAGATAATGACCACTCTTCTGTACATTTCTGCATGAAACAAACACATGTTGAGATTATTTTGATCAATAATCTAATTTATTATGTTATTAGTAATTATATATGACAGGTGAGCCCATTAGTAAAAAATATTTCTTTGATAAATCTATCCCACAGCCTGAATAATATGGATTATTTCTGATAGGTGGATGGATAATTTGTGATGTGAAGTGAGGTTAACATCTGGTGTTTCTGATAGATTAATACACAATATCAATCTTCTGCAACTGTAAACATGCACAAAATAGCTCCCGATTAAACACACTATGAATCAATACAAGTATCAAAGAATGTTGAGCATTTGCATACTAGTCATAGCTCATCTGTCTCTAAGAAATTGATAAAGATTTGTATCATATCAAAAGAATAATATTTTTCTGGGTGCAGCTTCGGAAATTACAATTTGACTTGAGGATATGATGTTCGCCAATGCATACAAACTCTGTTGTATCTTTTGATGAGTTTTGCATGAAGAATGCATTAGAAGTAAGATGAATTAATTCCGATGCTGCCAGTATTGTATGAGAGAAGATATTTGGTGTCATGCTGACTTTCTGGAATGGTTAATCAAGTTCCTTGAAGGTCAAGGTTAATTGCAACAGGCTGATCATTTTAATAAGCATGCTGTCCCAGTAACTTATTTCCTTCTTTTCAATTAATATAAAATGTTTGCCAAAGAAAAGATATTAAAATTGATTACTTTTACTTAATTTCTGTAAGCGCTGATGAGTATTTACATCTATACATCCGTGAAAGTTTCACATACAAATTGTCATTATAATGTTACTTCTACAGCTAAGAATGGATGGAGAAGTAAAAGCTTTTTATGCTAATTCATATAGGCAACAAATATAGTAATCAAATTTTATTTCAAGAGCAAATCAATTTTCCAACTTTCAGGAAATGAAGTTCCTGGGAATAAATATAAATCAAACATATACCAGTTGAAAAAATTTAATCACAATCACATGATCATTTGCATGAAATCACAAACAAAGTTTGCAACAACAAAACATACTGTGAGCAAAACTCACAAAAGGTTAACCTGCTCCCACATGGTTTATCTGCCCTTGGAATGAGCTGAGATAAATTTCATTCCTATGTGCAAATGTACCCATTTTGTCTTACGCTCATGTTAAGTTTCATTGAAATCCATTGAATGATTTAGGATGATATGTGCTTACGAGGTAAGTGGATAGACAGACAGATAGTGGGATTCCTATATACCACCAAACTTTGTTTGCAAGGGTACAATAATGAGCTGGTTTACAATATGCATTGGAAGAACAGGAACTTATCATCCAACATCATACACTATACATGACATGTAATCGAAGTCATTATAACCCTTGGACTCAATGTAACAGCAAAAGCCTGTATATTTTAGGCCACTCCAAATTTATTTCTAGTTCTTTGGATTTTTAGTGATAAATACAGGCGGGAGCAATCGAACTTTTGATTTAAATTTTTTTCTTGCAATGGCAAAATATTGGAGCGCAACCTCAAAAACTGATGTGACCACAACAGTTTAAAGTTTTTTCCTTTCTGATTGTATTTTTTCAGGAGCAAGCAAGAAAATTTAATTTTTTATATTTCTAAATATATAAATTTTGAACCCATATAATGAGGAGCAAGTGAATCTGAAGAACTATTAATTAATTTGGTGTGGTCTTCAGATCATTTTTCCAACACTGACAATTAAAAAAAAATACTACTAGAAGAAGCAACTTACAAATTTATGCCAAAACAACTTACATTACATGTAAAGAGATAAAGAAGAAACTTTGAATATATAGATTCTCTAACTGTATCAAGTGGATTACAAAAATTTCTCAACTTTTAAAATCTGAGAAATATTGTAATTCACAAAATACAGCTCAGACTCTGTTTCTCTAATGGTTCAATGAAGAATTATAATGAAAACATTGATAACTCAAGACAATTTGATCAATTGTGTTGTTATAGTAATAAAAAATTTCTCCAATGGGTTGGGAAAGGTGAAAATGCACCTGAAATTAGAGAAAAATCATCCTTTTTATCCAACTTATTTCTTTTAAGACTATAACTTTTAAGTTTTAATTCACACAATAGAAGAAATGCTGATTTATTAGAATTTTAGCCTAAAATACTAATGTTAATTGAAAAATATGGGCAAATGAAATTAAAATAAAGATCTTTACCACTCCCCTCCTATGTTTATAATTCCCGCCGGCCTAAAAAATGTCTGCTGCATTAGAGCTTAACAAAGAATCAGATTCCATCAAAAGACATGAATTTAAACATTTTTAAGAACATTGTATACATACAAAACAAATGATATTTGTTCAATGGTGGATTGCTGTCAGGACAACCATGCCACATCTCCTGTGTTTATAAATGATAAAATCCACACATCCACCCCATCTACAGTCTATCCACACTGGTGGATAACAACCCATACATTAAATTGAGTTGATCAAATGAAAATTTTTGAATATCTTATAAAACTAATATATTTTCTGTATGAATCAATATTAGTGTTATAAAAATTGCAATAAATCTTATCATTCGCCCCAAACTTAATAAATCTAGTTTTAACCTGTTCTTGTTTTTTCTACAGAAATGTTGGAATCATCGGATTAATAATGAATAGAGTACAACACTTCAAACTCCATTTTTTATCTCTGAATAGAATTAATTCAACTGAAACCTATCAAAAGAACTTCTTAAATAAATAAGATTTCAAGAACTTTTGCTTCAATTAAATCCTCACTGCACTAACTACCTGCACGCTCAATGGAAACAGACATGTACAAATGTACTTGAGAAGCCACCTATGTGCAATGTATCAATAAAAGTACATCATGACTCTTTTGGGCAATCAATGTTTTCTTTGACTTCTAATGATGTTTTAGCACTAAATCCAATTGGATGTGTTTATATTGATACCGTAGTAAAGGAAAACTTTCCTGATCGGCTGCTTTTGGGCTTTTAACTAGAAGACAGCAACTGCGAGTTCTCTTTCAAGGTTTTTACTTTTGTTGTATCATGTATTAGTTTTAATTGTATTTGTTGTTGGTTTTCAGTATCAATCTCAAGTGTTAAATCCATTTCAACCGAATTTTATAGTGTGTTTTCATTGCTGTTTTGTCACACCACTGTCCCAGGTTAGAAGGAGGGTTGAGCGCTCATCAACTGGTTTATACCTGCCACATACTTAATGTGCCTGTCCAAGCCAAGTACCTGTAGTCCAGTGGTTGTCGTTGTTTAATTAGACATTTATTGTTATTTGTTCACCATTTTTTCATGGGATTAGCTTGTCGTGTTATATGAATAGTTTTACACTTTGTATTTCCGGGCCTTTAAAAGCTGCCATTATGGAATCAACTTTGGTTCATTATTGAAGGGTGATATCATATGATATAAATATAAAACTTTAAGTTCCTGTGGAGAAACAAACCTCAACTTATATATATGTGTCCATCTTGAACTTGGAGAGAAATGCAAATTTGGTCAACATAAAAAAAAAATCAGAGCCTTTGAGGATTAGAAAAAGAAATAGTGGTTCTTTGCAAATTTAAATATTCTAAATACTTTTTACAGATTTTCTTTCATTAAAAATTTACCATTTATCCTTTTTTTTTAATCTTAACCAGTACCACTTAATATTAACAAACTGAAAAATCAGTAACATGTAAACAATACCTCTTTTTCCAATTCCTTCACTTGTTTTGTTTTTGATGAAACAGTTTCTTTGAGATTCTTCACTTTACAATCCAATGCACTAGCCTCTTTGGCTTTATTCTCTAACTCACCATTTAACATTTTATCCTGTGAAAATAGTACATCCTTGTACATACATTCTGTGTTATTTCATAACACAAAAAAATTTATCGGTAATCACCAAAAGGTTTAATTTGGGTACTAGCATCACTGGTGTCAACAACAGAACAAAGTAGGGCATTCTGTTGTTAGTGAAAAATTAATTTCATGCACATTTTCAACAACGTAAAGGTCAATACACAGGCCTCTATATTTGGACAGCTATAAAGAAAAATTAACTGAGGTGCTTTACAAGCATAACATTATTTAGCAGTGACCATGGAAAAGTTGGACAAATGAACATTTTTGTTACTGTATTTGGCTGTAGACAATATGCATTTGTGTATAATACACAGAGCCTTTCCAGTCACCAAATCCCAGGAAAAAGTCTAGTTCGCATGTATAAAATGTGAAGAATTCTGTTAAGAATGTCCAAGTAAAGATCATCGTGATCGTACAAGTTTTCACAACTTTTCGGTAAATATATTCTTTGTTCTGCTGATCGAGTCTTCATTTCTTTGTATCTAATGGTTTAAGTATCTTTTCATTGAAAAATAAGCTTAAATTTAAAAGAATTTGAAGAAAATAATGAGAAATTTACATCCTGGAAGTAATAGTGCTGTAAAAATATCTTTACAAGTTTAGTATGAAGCAGCAACCCTGTGTTAAATTTATCTGCATTCATTTAACTTTCGAGCAAAAGATCAGCTAGATTTTTAAACCTGAGAGTTACTTAAATTACTGTTGAAGCTTTTCCTAATTGTCACTTTATGATCACATGATGCTTTGTTATTAAATGGCAGCTAATGCAAACATAGTCCTCTTAAGTTGATATAAGAAAGAAAACACCAATTTCTGATGAAAAAACATTAGATCCAAGTTGATGAAAAGTTGAAATGTATCTCAAGTTTTGCATAAAAGCTTTCTTTAGTCAAAAATTGAGACAAATAGGCCCTCTGACAAAAAAAAATCATCAAACTTCATGTAGGGGTACATTATACACACCTCATCCCCTTAAAATGTTTTTAGGGTACAAAAAAGCATAATTTTCAGCCATATGGTAGTATAAACACAGCAGGGATCAAAAAAAGTTTAATAAAGACTTTTTTTTATAAGAATAGCCTTCTAGGCATGCAATTTCTGTAAAAATAGTTTTAGTCAATAAAATATCATAGTCATACAATTGACACCCCCTTTTTTCTATTTTTAGAAACGGTGGGCTAGATCAACAAAAAAATAATAACAGCTTTTATCTAGTACCAAAGATCAACTTCTTAAAATAGGTTTACTAGAACAAAAGTTATCATGCGGAAACCAGCCTGTTTAAAGACTCCAACGGCAACACTAACAACAGAGCCATAACATAATTCACTGCAATTCATAAAAATATCAAATAATACTAAATGTATGATTAAAGCATTAACATATATGTATACAAATCCAAAACCATATTCAAATTTACAATTGTGTTAGATTCTTAAAAAAATACAAACTAAGAAAAATCCATTGAATGTGTATTATAAGAATCAAGACAACTAAAATAAGACGATGACTGATGTACACTTAATCAATTTATGTCAATAGTAGTGCATCAAATCTTGTACTTTAATAATTTAATATGTATTTGCACAATAAATTCATTTATTTAAGGACATTACCTGTTCATCTTTGTTCTCTTTGAGACATTCAATTTCGGATAGTCTCATTTCTAAATTGGCTTTTAATTCCTCAATCTCTATTCTGGAAAATAAATAATAGAATCTGTAACTATTTGACTTTGCAAAAATTGCTTTGGGTATGCATCCCTTTGCTTATTTGATTGAAATGAAGGTGTTAAGGAGATAGTATTGCTGTATTGGATTAACACAATAATAACCATTGTCGTTTGTCTAACAATGCATTTTCAAGTTACTGTGCAACATGCAAGAAATATGGTAATTATTTACTTTCAAAGTCCCATAATTCCAGACCCATGGATTAAAGTTAGAAAGAAAAGAAAGCAGAGAGAACATGATGCACCAAGACAGGAAAGTGAAGTCATAAAATGTCATATTAAGATCATGCTCAACGTTGCACAGACATGTATTTAATGTATAGCCTCTTTCATCTGCTGTTAGATGACACAATTCTCATTTACAAATAAAACACCAATTGCTAAGGAAAAATAGGTCATACTTCATTTCATCTTCTGTCCTGCTATACTCTCCAATTTGGGCTTCTAATTTCTTGATTGTCTTTGATGATTTCTAAAGTGAAACAAAGATACCACCAAATAAATCAAAATAATATGCCATTGATTTAAAGTGAAATTTTAACTCTTAATAGTTTTTAGAATTAAAATAGCACATTCATTAGATATTTATGTTAACATTGTGCACACTACAAAAGAACGAAGCAAGCACATGTATTACTCAGTGACTCAGTCAATAATAACTTAGTGATTATTTTTTAGGAAGAAAAGGATAAAGTGTTTGGAACTCTAATAAAACTGTTGAATCAAGATAATGTAACCGAATCCTTAACCATAGCATAAATTAAGGATTTCCCAAAATTGATCTAAGTGTTTGACCATGATATTTATCTAGGAATTAATTGCTAAACACCTTTTAGTGCCAGTGAACATTCACACCAAGTTTTAGCTTTTAACCTCTACTGCTTCTAAGAATATAGAGCATACATGTTTGTTGTGAATGCATGATAGAGTTAAAAAATTGACTTAATTTTAATTGTATAAGTCTTTGACCTTGATTTTTCACCAAAAATTCCAAGGGCTTCTGGACTGATCACCATTCACACCAAGTAATAACATTTAATTCAAAGAAATATACTGCATATGATGGGATGCACTGGCAGAGTGATAATATGAGCCTATGCCATTAAGTGGAAGGGTCCAAATCTTTCATTTTCCAATTAAGGATGATCTCCAAACAAATCATTTTACAGTAAAATTACATAACCGTATGTAATTTTACCTCTAGTTCTTTGTGCTTAGAATTAAGTTCTTTATCTTTCTCTGCTAGTTCTTGTTGTAGGCACTGAAGTTCATCTCCCAAGTTTCTCTTCTGTATATACAAATCATTTAAATTTGCTCTGAAACAGGAAAAAATATAAAACTATACACAAAGAAACAGATAGATAACTTTTCAATTTCTTTATCTTTATTGTAAATAATTTAAAGCTTGATATTTTTTCTTAAACTTCAGGTTTTCTTATAATCTATCTTATAGAAATATGGTGTAAATTATATCCTAATTGAAGATTTACACTATTCTTGAGGAAATTAAACTGCAATACCTCAATGACTTTTTTTATAGATGAAGATGTACTAGGGATGAACTGGTATTTGGCAATTTAAAAAAAGGTACCATAAATATCTGTTTCATAGGTGGTAAACAGATATGACAGACAAAAATTTTATTGAAGACCATCTAAGTTGTTTAATATTTTCTCGTGAATTAGCACAATTAAAAGTAGTTTTTTCTGAAAGAAAAACACCAATTTTTGTACTCTTGTAATTTGTTGGCAGTTGCTTCCATGTCTTCTCATTTTTGTTTTACATTTATGCTGTTTCAATCACTGTTCCACGAATAACGTTACATTACTTAGAGCAAAACCAAAAGAATTTTTTCTATACCAAAAACAAACAGGAAGTAGTCATGTTTGTTTTAAGATTAGGACAAAATGAAAAATCTTTATAAATAAACTCCAAAGAAACTCCACTGAATGAGGTAACCTATAAAAAATAGTAAATTTTGAGGTATTTTTGGCCTAATTGCTGACCTATAGGCTTGTGGGGAAGGCATAGGCCAAACCTACTGTTTTCAATGTTTAAGAAAAAGATAACCTGCACCATTCATACAGAGTTGTGGCTTCTTGATAGCTTTGGATGTGGTCTGTGGCTAAGTATGGAATGCCAGTGCCTCAAAATTTTTAAATTTTACAATTTTTCTATTTTCTTTTTACTTGAAACCAGTAGTTTTTCAGCAACAAAGATATTCTAATGAGACTGACCATTTGCCCATGTTTACAAATTGCAGTCACTACTGAATTTGGCTTGATGATGTGCTTTATTTCTGGGAGGTCATCATATGAGGCCACCCTACCAAAAACAGGAGTTTTGCAAACCTTCAAAATTTGACAATTTGTTTTTGAAGAAAAAATCCTATCAAAACCCTTCAAAACCTAGAAAGCTTGGTCTTGAAATGAAGTCTTGCCATTAGTCTTGTAAATAAAGACCTTTCTGATGACACCTCTATGTAGGAGGGTTTGTGAAGAACACTCAAACATGTAAAGAACAAAAAACAACAATAGTTGCACCTAGCAGTCTAAGGCTTAAATGCAAAACCTGATGTTTAGAAATTTTTTGACATAACTTGTTTTTAAGAAGCAAATTCAGTCTTGTCAATCATGGTTTACTGTCTTGTCAAAGGCAGGAACAAAAAAAAAATATTGCACAAATTATATCCAAAATCAAATTTATATTTTGGGCCATTTTCATTTTGCTGATGTGATCATGTATTTAAGACCGTTGCATGCTTTACAATACATTATATTTGTTTATATCTATAGTTTGTTCCCTAAAATGAAAATAAAATAATTTGAAATTAGTTAAAATTCATATTTATTAATGATCAAACTTTATGAATTTCCACAAGATAAAGTTTGAAGTTTTTAAGATTAAAATCATACTTTTCCTGCTGCAGTGATTCTGATAATTTGGATATTTCATTGTTTAAACTTGAAGCACCAGACTTTTGTTGTGAAACATCTAGCTGTAACTGCTGTAAAATATCCTGCAAAATGGAAAATTCAAAACAACATGTAATTTATAAAAAATCTCATTTTTAAAAGCTGTCAAAATTGTACATTTCAACAAGTGTGGAAATAGAAATGTCTCTCCTGCATATTAAATTTGTAACAAACAAATCTGGACAAACAAAAAACTAAATGTTATGACAATCAGGTAAATGATATAAATTTGTTCTAATTGCAAAATATCTGTTTCTGTCCTGACAATCAAGTTAATGACATATATTTTGCACTGAAAACAAACTATATTAAAGTGTTTATCAGAATGAATAATCATGTCAAACCAGAGGCTCCCAGGAGACTGTAATCGCTCACCTGGCTTAGAGGTGCCGAATCAAAGTTAATGTGAACAAAGATTTAACACATTGCTTGAAAATTGTCTGCTTGTTTTTCAACATAATAGTAGTCCAATACTGGTTTCTGAAAAGAAGATGAAAATAAGAAATTCCCA
>JARWCS010000007.1:5668251-5680223 GCA_034783895.1 Geukensia demissa | reverse complement strand
GTAGGTGGTACCAACTTTACGCTTCCCGATCACATTTGAATATAAAATAACTCATATTTTTGGCGATTTTTATTTAAATAGTATTGTACGCCCCGAATTTTTTACGGAATAACATAACATCAAATTTATAATGTAATGGTATAAAATTTTATGCAAGTAAACATTATCTATTGAGATATTTTATACTGAATTCAATTTTAGAAGTTGCCATGTAAATATGATTAAAAGGTCCTCTTCTCGTTATATTAAAGTGTCACTGAACAGTTAAATGAATAAACCATTGTCTATGGACTAGAAAGGAAAGCTCTACCTTAATAAATGGGATAATTAACTTTAAATATAATCACTGGTTGTTTTAGTCTAAATATAGGAATATGATAAATGGTATGATTGTCTATAAGACAGCCAACCAAAACAATTAAATTTAAGGCTTCCATCAATGGACAAAAGTCCACATATAAAGTCAAACTGTAAATCAATTTTCAAAACCCGATGTCAATCATTATGTTCCAATCAACACTTATTTATGTATGGTTCTGCCAGTGATCGTACGATTGTCAAAAATAAATAGCACTATCAAACATTAATTGGGAAATTAAAACCACTCAGAAACAGTGTGCATGAAAAGTGCATATTTGGGCGATTAGTTCCTCCTAATTCGACCCCAAGTATAAATATATGACCAACTAACCCTGAGAAACTAAAATATACCGTTTTAGTGGTTTAAAATTTATATCAATATAAGGTTTAATACTATAGTAAACGGAGCAGGAAATGGGATACATCAAAGGGAATGTTTATTCTTCAGTCAGGACATGAGATTAATTAGTTCATACTTTAGATATTTGATGAACTAAGACATGAGATATATAGAATATAGGACATTTTGTAATATTTGATCGTGATAAAGTACGGGCTCACTGAATATTTTATCGTGATAAAGTCAGTACAAGACACAAAATGTCCTATATTCTTTTTATCGGTAATTTTAAATAAAAAAAATATTCTCGAGCTGAAAATGTCACATTTTGCATCATTTAACACAAGATCTACTTCATTTCAACGTATGACAACAAGACGTCGTCCGGTTTTATGAATGGCGTCGGATCTATTTCATTCATAAAAAGACGCGCATGAAGACAAAGCGCGCGACGTAAATGCTTGACAACGTGACGTATCCTTCACAAAAAGCTGATATTTTTTATATCTGTGCCAGTAGACATGTATAGGAATTATCAGTCAGTATAGATCAAAGGGAATTGCCGCAAATTACCGATAAAAAAAAATCACAGTTTTTTAATACACGGATTTCCCCCTGCATAATTCTTCTATATAATCACTGTTGCTTGAAGAGATAATAAAAGAAAAAAATTCATGAAACATCTACAAATTTTCTTTTTTTACAAAGGTGATACAGTAGTAGGAGCAATTGAGTCATTTACATAATTAGATGTAACCTTAATGACATTCTAGTTTGTACAGGAAATATAAAAAAAATTGAATTCCGCATTTGGAATGCTTTATTTTATCATAAACAAAAAAAATATTACAAATAATTTGATCTTATTTAACAATGAAAGACAAAACATCTGCACTAGCAATGTTATATAAACAGACTTTTAAACAATAGACATTTAATATGTTGCTGACATACGATGCAAACAATTTTATATATACATTTGTATATCTTCAAACACAAAATTTTATTTATGGTGGAATTACTGTAATATTTGTGGAAGTTAGGTGGCAATTCTAGTTGAGTTTTAAACACTGGAAGATTAACAGATGACATTAAACTGCTGTCAGACAATAATATAATATGATGTCTGTTTGATCTCTCAGGAAGAAAAACCTTTTACTACCTGTTGAGATGCAAAACAGCATTGATAATAATCATGTTTACTCTTACATTTAAGCACTCCCCAAGGGAGATCATTCATCAGTCTGAACATGTTTAGCCTTTTAGACAAAAGAAAGAAATGGTCTGCCGTGTTACGACTGTTCATGACATCAAACAGCAAGAAATGGCCACAAGCATGAGAATATTTAGAGACTAAAACTAAAGGATTAAGACTGATATAAAATATTTAGTCTAATCATTGTATCCTGAGGTATCTCAAACAAAATGTACTGTCATCCAAAACAATCTTGATTTCGTCCTAAATTGGCAGACACTTATTAAAGTCAATAGTTTAGTTTCCCTTGTAATCATGTTATTCTAAACAGACTACACATTTAGCAAGCTTTGCTTCCTTTATATTTATTTTTCTACCGAGTTAGAAGTTTTGAATCTTTATCATTTAATTAAAACTCCTAGACAATGGAATTAGGATGAACATTACTTAAGAGACTTGTACTATTCTCCAAACAGTTTTTATCTCACAGTATTTAAAATGCATCTCGAAAAGATAAGATTTAAGTCTCCACGAGCAGTCACATTAAAGTCTCATGAAATGAGACTTTCTCTCACATTAAATGATACATAAATTTTATCACAGATTTAAGTCTTAATTACAATATAGCACTGAAGTAAATGCAGTAAAAAAAACACTCCTTCAAAATCAGATAAAAAATAACATTTCCAATATCCTACAAAATTGGAATTTTGGCTCCTTTGATCTCTATCATAAAAAAATTGCAAAAAACACTGAACTTAATGCTTATAGTAACTAGTTGCATTTTACACAAGGAATTATTTAAAACCAACCCAATCAAAATCTGATAAAAATAAAGTTTAAAAAATTAGAGAAATGTTTTTTCAGCCACTTATATCTGTAAAGAATGCAGCATGAAACTGATTTATTTGCTTTCTCAGAATTAATGCAACACAGAAACCCTCAAAAATCACATTAGAAATGGATAAATTACCTGGTATATTCATATATACGAAATGTGTCTTCCCACAAATTTGGAACAGGCTGGATCCCCTGGAATCAAAATTGTTCTGTATTTCATATAAGGGATCATTACAATAAAGTATCAAAAAGAACCATTTTTTGCATGTCATGTAAAAATCCAACGTAGCAAATCAGTCTAGTACAATGATCGGCTTATTCATACATTTATTTCACCTAAAATATTCATGAAACATCTGTCACAATTTTTAATCCACTATTCTAACCAGCCTTCAGATGTCATTGGTGTTCATGGTGATACTGCTAGTGATTTGAATGACATATATATTATTTTCTATCGATAATATTTAAATACAGTTAACTCTTGTTAACTTGGATGAGTCGAAACTTCAGTTCACTCGAAATTTTTGCCTGGTCCCAATTTTTTCCCTATATATTTATGTAATTTTACTCCTTATAAATCGAAATTGGATGAGTCGAAATTTCGGTTTTCTCGAAGTATTTTCACGGTCCCGAAGTCATGAAAAGCATGTAAATTCATTTCGTTATCTCGAACAGATACACACGTCAAAACACAACCTCAGGGCATTTGAATTGCTTCTCGTGTCTTCTCTCAATTGAATTTAAGCAACAACACATTTACAAAGAAGTGAAACTTTCATCAACTTAAAATCATGCCTTTACTAAAAGAAGGCATTATTTTCGGTCAAGAAAGGTCTGTAACAAGGAAATGGTAATTTACAAATACAAATATTCTTAAAGATACCTTGTTCTTTAAAGAGTACATGAAACACAGAAACAAATCTAAACGCAAATAAACATGTATTTATTTTAATCATATAAAAACATTGTACAACAAATAGCGGACATTTAATCCATAACCAGAAATTTCGGTCCGGTTTTATGTTTCTCTCGAATAATTTCCTTTGGATGTGCTTTCTTAGGTGTTCGTTTGAGTCGAACTAGGGCTATCTCAGACTTTATCTTTGGTCCCAACAACTTTGAGATAACAAGAGTCAACTGTACATCACAATAATAATACATTCTATAACAAAGCCGCCAGGCTTCTCAAGTTGAAGTGAATCAGTTTATTTGTCCAGTTGAGAGATACAGTAAACTGATACATTTCAAATCTTGATACCCTTTGGCTTCTAAATAGAATATCACCATCAATCACATCCTATGGACCATCGACAATAATTTAAATACAAGTATTATAAAGCAACTGATATAAAGGTAATAGATATGTACAATGCATCAAAATAAAATTGCACTTTTTTTACTAACAAAATAACTGAATAATTTCACTTTGTTTACAAACAAAACATATGAATAATTTCACTTTGTTTACAAACAATATATATGAATACATGTAATTTCACTTTGTTTACAATCAATATATATGAATAATTCACTTTGTTTACAAACAGAATATATGAATAATTTCATTTTGTTTACAAACAAACAGAGGAATGATTTCACATTGTTTACAAACAAAACATGAATAATTTTACTTTGTTAACCAAAAAACATATGAATAATTTATTGATTGATTGTTGGTTGTATAACATCCAGTGGCAAATATTTCCTGCATATTCAGGATGAGAACAAATTAACAATTATCAAAATTACTGAAAGTTGGGGGAGGGTGGACAATAACAGGGCAGCGGCTTTTGACTGCCGATGAAAAATGGGAGGGATGGGTAGGGCGAAAAATTTAGCCTTTTGTAGCAGAATTAGCCTTCTCTTTTTTGAAATCTACAAAAGGGATCTTTTACATGAATAGAGCCTGGCATGTAAAAGATCCCTTTTGTAGATTTCGAAAAAGAGAAAGCTAATTCTGCTACAAAAGGCTAAATTTTTCGCATTTTCAACATGCATCACCACTATGTTCCACGGTCAGGCTTTTCATATTATAACCTGGCAGCAGTCTAACAAGAGGGCTTCCCCTATCCGCTACCTGGGGATCATGGGGAAATAATTACCCTGCTTAAGTTCAGAGTAAACCTAGATTCATTCTAATAAAACAAGCACTTTCATTACATTTTTTTGGTTAAATGTTGAGATTTTATGTAAATATTTTGATGAAAGTTACACTATTCCATTTTCTCTGCATGACATTAAATAGTTATCATGCATCATGCAACTTTTCTTTCTGATAAAACATGATCAAACTGAAAAAAAAAAAAGTTTGAAAGAGTCAGCCATCTTTGTTTGTTACGGGTACCACAGGATATCATTCTGAATGAGTGACCCACCTAGTGACCAATCCACCAAACTTGGTTTCAATTGAGCCTGGAGTTCTACAGACAAGATTTTTTAAGGAATTTTTAAACCAAGTTCGACTGAAGCAGCTATCTTGGTTGACAGATGGGGTTATTATTCTGAAAGGAACCTACCCAGTGAACATTCCAACAAATTTTGGTAGTTCCAAGCCATCATATTTTCTTGAAAAAAGTAACAACAAAACACTTACGGGTTGGGCATCCACTTAACTAGTTTAACCCCACCACATGTCTCATTTGCCTGTCCCAAGTCAGGAATTGTTGTCATAGGTTTGTCTTTGTGTTTAATGTTTTGTTACAACTACATTTTTGATAATATTCAGGAAAGAGCAGTATTTTTTTATGCATACATGATTTTTTATTTGGGGCAATTTAGAGCTTTTCACACAGAGTGGTGTGTATGCCACCCTTGTTGAAGGCCTTGTGAAGACCTCTAGATTTTTTAAATCATTCCAATTTTCACATGGTTGGAGTGCAGTCTCTCTGACATTTATCCCATATCTTTTCATTTTCATACATACTAGATTCTTGAGATACCCCTATTAAGCTGAGCCCTCAATCCAACAGGGTGGCAGATTGGCCTTTCAACCAATCAAAATACTGGTAATTGTGAACCTGAAATTTTGAACAGATATATAATATTTTTGTTGGGATATTTGCGAAAAATAAGTCAAGGAAATTTAGTCCAGAGAGTTGAATTTTATGCAAATATCCCAGCATGACATTATATATATGTTCAATTCTACAGAATGTCAAAGTTCTTTAAAAAGTATGAAGGACTGCAATTTTACAAGCATCTGTGTGGTGGCGCAAATACCACTCTAGTCATCAACGCACTAAAAATATCATGATTCTCAAACAATCAAAAACCAGCATTTTTACATAAGGTAGATCTAAGTCAGAAACATTAAAATATTGCACTGTGAACATAACCATCTTCCTTTAAAGAAAAGGACTAAACATGAATATAATTATATAACATTCTGAACACTACTAATTTTGCTTTCAAAAATTCTTAATTAATAAAAAAATAAGTAATAATTAAAAAATAAATAAATACAATAATGAATTTTAACATTTACAACAAAAACATAAACCACAGACAACAGAACATTTTTGACAACACCCTAACTTTACTTCCTTCGGTGGGATTTGTGATCTGGCAAAGTTTATGAAAACTTGTTCTAGAGTTGTCTGGCTAACAGAGTAGTCTTCTATACTAAATTGAACCTTGGCCTTTTCCATCAGCCCAAATATTTTGGCCCAAGTTAATTTTGTATCTTTTATATGATAATGAACCATTCCTTGATGTATATCTTTGACTTCTCCATCAGGGAAATTTTGTTCTATAAATCTGACCAATGGTGTTATATTTGCTTGAGTGCCGTCTGCTGGCGAGCTGATCCTGGCCAATAGAGTGTAGCCTTCTCCAAACTTGGTCTTCAGATGCTGTGGGCTACCGAGACATTTAAACTGGCCGTTGACCATTATGGCAAGTCTGGTACACAAAGCTTCACATTCCTCCATACTGAAACAAAAATATTTGCATTGGAGATCCATCTCACAAGAATTTCTTCAATCTGTTTTATCATAAAGGAGATTATTTTGATGTCACGGTAGAAGGGCTAGTATGGAAGGTACTTTTTACAACCAACCATTTGTACGTTTTTTTAATAATAATTCAAAGGGAATTGTAGTGCAGAAAGTTACATAGTTACTTAAACAGCTTTCCACCCCCAACCCGCTTAAAAATATTTTATTATGGAATAGCTCTTGTGATTTAGAATCAAAATGAAGCTTTAGGAAGACATGAAAAAACTAAAGGCTCAGTTTGGTGAGCCCATATTGCTGACCTGGTACTGTGTCAATGAGATATACATGTACATTACTGACAAAAATCACATAAATTATACCATGAAACATTATAAAATTTCCCATAACTTTCCTAATTAATTAGTTGTAAATTGCTTTTAAAATCAACCAATCAGGAAAAAGAAGTCTTTCAAGGCTATCTAAATCATTTTAAGTGTGATGTTTATTTCTGTTCTAAACAGCAATTTAATACACTCAGGCAAATAAATTGCACTATAATGGTCGTGGGTGACTTTAAATGTCCATCACAGCAAATTAATGCTTTCAGTTGGAGAGCTCTAGATGGGAAAAGTTGTTCATGTAACTTTGGACAGTTTTTGTGAGTATTAATTTATGATTCATATGGCTAAGCTGTTTCAAAGGAGAAGATTATATAAATTAGCCAATCAGAAACAGAAAATTTTTATATCGGACATGTTAGAGTTCCAAAAAAGACAAAATAACAAATATTAAAAAAGGATCTTATAAAAATTAAAAATTTTCCTGCTTTGACTTGACAGTTTGAAAGAGACTGTTTTTTAAAAATATTTTGACCAATCAGAAACAACAATTTTCTATGGGGCAATGCTTGTTGGAGAAAAAACACTAATTCATTTCTTCAACATTTTCAACTAAAATCGTGAATATTAAAATTTGTCTAGCTCTTTTACCTTAACTTTAACTAGGCAAAGGCCATATATACAAAGATTTGTACATGTCATGGCTATAAATCATAATAGGTTTAAAGTCTTCTAGTGAAACACCGACTCCCTTGGCGAGCCCCTATAAAAAAAGGCATTTTTACTTCCTGGAAATCTTCGTTAGCGACCCGTTGTTGGAACATGCCGCCATATCTCAAATCACTCCTACAACTGATCAAACCTGGGCTCAAATTCATCCAAAACATTTATCTTTCAAATAAAATATCACTTATTAAAATCCGTTAACTTTTCTTGAAGATACGGCGTACTGAATAGGACTATATTGTGTATTTTAGCACTATTTTTGCATGTGTTCCAACTTCCACGGTGAATTAGTGTTTTGACACCTAAAGCTTGATTGTTTCGCAGTCCAATCGACAATTCACGGAAATGTTCTACATATTAGAACCATTCATACCGGAAATAATGGGTGGCTGAAATTCTATTGGCGATATCAAATATTTCAAGAGGTGCAACTTGAAACTTACGATCTCTCTATAGATGGCACAAATTAAATGAACGTCGCAAATCGGAGCTCTGGATTATACTCTATAGCCGAAAGTTGATATTACATGGTCTTTCTGTTTGATTTTTTTAGAGTAGACTTGGGGTATTTTAAAGCGTTGGGACCCTTTTCGCTTGGAACAAAATACTGAAGTAGTCAATATATATATCGACTCAACAGTGGCACTTGGACGTAAATAAATAGTGAGCGCTCAGTAAGTGTCGTCCAATTATTTAAAAAAAAATCCCCTTCGGCATCCTGTTACAATCTGAGTGTTCTAGAAATCGCTCTCATTTTATCAAAATTTTGATGAAATTTAAACACCAGTCCTACTGGGTCTCGCTAACCACTGCTTTTGCAAGGACCATATATGTTTACGTGCAGATTAAGCACACAGCTTTTCTCCTAACACCAGTCACTGTCTAAACGCCCTTATCTGAATGATGTTGGTTGAGTATATACATGGGAACAGTATTCCCCTTTTTGTTAAAGTAGTAAAGAAAGCAAAAATTACAAACAGAATTCACGCCGCGGCGAATGTAAGTCGTGTTTTGTTGAATTTAAATAGACTTTCTTCTTTTTCTGAACATTTTAATATTTGACTTATTGTAAAATTGATTTGATATTGTAACAAGAATTGGAGTTGTGGGTCATTGTTTATTATAGTTCAGTTCCACAGAAGTTAGCACAAAATATATAAATTATGCAAAGGTAGTAATTAAAATACCTAGTCCCAAATGCCTAGTAATCGATTCAAGATGCAATGAAACAAGCGTTCAAATAATCGCTTCAAAATTATGAATTAATTATTGTTGCAAGAATCAGTGGACAGGATTACAACATAATGTTGAAGCGATCATTTTACTGTTATATAGCCATTGGCAGCACTTATGCGATACTGATATAGAATTTGATATTGTGCTTGAGGATATGTCGTATCACGATCCTTTGATACAGGTAGGTAATAAAAATAATTGTTACTCTTCCTGTAAGAATCTTTCATTAAAATTTCAATTCTACTATTTTTACAGAGGATAAATAGGGCTGATATTATATACGCTAATCCATGTAATATGCCTGTAAGGCGGTCTTTGAAAAATCATGTGATTATAAATGGGCGGGGTTTTCTCACCTTGATTGACATGAAGTAAACAATCAGAGTAATAATAACAATAATATTGTGTAATCCGTGTAATATGCCAAAATATGTCCCAAGATTAGTAGACATAATGCACCCTACACCGCGTCGTGGATTATGCCTGCAAACGTTAGGACATATCTTGGCATATTATACGGAAAACACAATATTATTGTATAAGTATAGAAAACAGCAAATTAATTAAATGTGATCATGGTTGTTGTACATTATAATGGAATTTTTTATATAAAATAAAACCGTCATCGTCTAGTTACAAAAGAACTAAGTATATCTTTCAATAAGTGAGTATATGTATATTTGTTTGCTTCTCCCGCGAGAACATCAAGTTGCTTTAGTTAACAAATGTTCCATTAAATGATTTGCTATGTTATTTCAAATGTCAAAGCATTGGCACTTAAAATGAAAAAAATCAAACCTGATGACAACAGAAATGCATGCATATAACTTACAAACTTATTCAGAACAGGTGCACTGGAACGTTTACATTTATATCTATTATACTTTATGCAAATTTCTAGGCTAATACGCACATTTCACTGGTTTATAGAAATATGACATTTTACTCTTGCACATGGCTGCAAGTTACAATTTACTCTAACACCCACCGAAATCTTTAGTGCGGTTTTCACCTATCATTGTTTCGCTGTACTCCGCGATAGACGTTGTCTTGTTAAAATGGGTATAAAATGTTAAGATAATAAAGAACATTTAACAATTTTGAATAATCCATTTTTTTAGAATTCAGTAAAATAAAATAAATAACACATAACAGAGAGATGTGAGATTGTTATCCCTCGAAACCCTTGGAATCGGTTGACAATGTATTTCTCGGGATAACAATCTTCTCTCACACCTCTCTGTTATGTGATATATATATAATTAAAATTTGTTTTTATTCGTCACCCTGTCGCGTGTTATATAAAGACACAAAATGCAGAACTGAAATAAAAATCTATACAAAAACATTCGCAATAAATTTTGACATAATAATTATATAGACGGAATTGGCCATTTTCTCACAAAAATATAAAAAAATGAATTGGATTATCAAATATTTAAGTTTTCTTCGCAATATTATTCTCTTTCAGTTTCCACCTATAATAACAGTTAACGTGGGAGGTAGTACTTTCACTACGCGATTAGCAACGTTACGGAAGTACCCCGATACCATGTTGGGAGCAATGTTCAGTGGCAGGTATCCCATTCAAAAAGACAAAGACGGACATTTCTTCATAGACAGAGACGGGACACATTTTAAACATATTTTAAATTTTCTACGGGATGAACGTTGCATGCCTCCGGTAGAAGTTGCACCGCAAGTAATGAAGGAAGCCATGTTTTATGGAATAGGTCAACTAGAGAAACGAATGAAATTGTACAAATGTTTATTTGCGGATTATGTACTATGGGAACCAGTTCGCCGAAACATCGAAGACTACTATAAAATAAAAGAACATTTGGTAGCTTTAGCATGTCAGGTTCATCTAGATAAAGGGCGAATCCCTTCAGGAGTTGCACTTATGGAAATAATTATTGCCGAGGATGTAAATTTTCAGGACTATGAACGCCAGTACAAGAAAGCGGAACAAAGAAACTCTCAAGTTCATAAAAAGTATGTTACTGTTCACGCTAAAACGTTTGAACATGCTTTAAATGTCCAGCAGTGTTTTAGGCACGACCTCTTGAAAGACGAATATAAATTTACAATAGAAAAGTTGCATCCTTCTTACTTAGATACAGATGTTGAACAATATACACATAAGCCATTGATGATTTTCAACGTTTTTAATTTGCTTTTTAAGTTTGATTGGGAATAATCAAATATACTCCTTGTTTCTAGTGATATAATAACTGTAATATTACTGTTTGCAAATTGTAATTAGTTTCAACGGGCATTAATGTCCTAACACGGCAATTCGTCGGTAAATAAAATATGCCTCGACCATACACAAATTTTACTGACAAGATGAAAGGAATTCGAAGATACCAAAGGAACAGACAGAAATCGTTATGGCAGAAGACAGACAAGATTAGGCCAACATAATGAAACAAAAGACAAACAGAACACACAACACTACAGCTGGAGTAACATGAACCCTACAAAAAACAGTGCGAGTTCAGGTGCTCCGGAAGGGTAGGCATTTCCCTCAAAACCGATGTTAGTCACAACCGGTATAGGAACGGATACATTGCTGCAGTAGGTCTAAAACACTTTATGACATTAAAGTAACAAACCACGCAAGAATCATGCAATTTTCCAAAAAAAAAAAAAAAAAGACCTACCTACGCAACATAGGTATGTATATATTTTAAAATTTCTTAATCATTCGAGGTACAAACTCTAAAAACGATAGTTATTGCAATACTGTTTCATTAAATTAGGTCGATTGCCGAGTTTTATGAATAGTTTCTCATTTTGTATTTCGGGGTCTTTTACCGCTTCCGTTTTGGTGTGGACTGTGGTTCATTATTGAAGGCTGTAATAGATCCTTTAGAAGTTTAGATTCAACTGCCATTTGGCGAAATGCTGTCTCATGGACAATCATGCCACATCTCTTATTTTTAGTGTAAACATATTTTATTAATCAATTCACATGGACATACACATACACAATG
>JARWCS010000007.1:5632811-5656330 GCA_034783895.1 Geukensia demissa | reverse complement strand
AATTGACATGATGTACCCCAAAAAAAACATCCTGACATTTAACCCTTTTTTGGCATAATCTGTAGAAAAGCAGTTGTAATACATGTGTTTATTGATGAAGAGTTTTCACAATTGTCAAAAAATCATCTACTGACAATATTAAATGTTAAAACATTTTATATTGCAAATACACCAGTTGAACTATTTCAGAAAAATGTATTCATTTGTGTGCTATGACAAACGAAATCTTAAAATCAGTTCACCTCCTGTACCAGAAATTCCTAATATTGAGTTTCACCTCTTAGACAAGTCAATCCTGATTTTTTTGGGTTTTGAGACTTTTCTATCTCACCAAAACCCCTCGGTGAGATAGTTACATTTAGTTTTGCATGTGCTGTTTCAGTGACAATACATAATTGGAACAATGGTGTACAATGAGTGATTTGTGTTTACAATGATATAAAATGTGAGAAAAATGGAAACTATCAGTAACCCTTGGGTAAGATTTCTATCACTCTCTTACTAGGCAAGCCAATAGTCAACAGAAATCTTACCTTCGGTCATCTGAGATTTTTCTCATCTTGGACTTTCACCAGTGTTAGATTGTAGATTTCTTTCTACTTATGTATACAGCATACATGAAGATATGCAGATGGAAGAAAAAATATAATATTCATCACATTTCATTAATTACCTTTAGTTCCCTCTCTTGTAGTTTTATCTTCCTTTGTGTCATTGGATTGATCCCTGTATTCAGCTTTTTTTGACGACTTGCAAATATAAATGTCATTTATTCAAATCAAAAATTTTTAGGCATTATAACTTTATTTTGATTTGTTGGATTTGAAAACAAGGGCAAGATGAAACATTGCATCCTCTCTTCCTGTAATCATTTGAATAAGTGACCTTCACCTTTGACCTATGAACTAACAATGTACCAAATTTGATTAAATTCTATATATGGATGTTGATTCTAGTGTGTTAACAAAGAATATTTCAGACAGATGACTTACAACATCTCCTTGCAACTAAGACAGTTAGGGAAAATAATAGTTCAAGTACTGCATATATAGATTTTTGGAGAAAATTTATAATATTTGATTGTTGGAATGAGATGTGCCTGTTCTAAAAGCCAGTTTACATGATTTAAGTTTTTTTTATCAAATTATAGGTTTTGAGTTTGGTACAAGTTTTAATAACAAACCAAATGAGTTGTATAATAATGGTAAACATAGTATCGTGTGTTAAAGATAAAATGTGCAATCAGACACTGCAAATCCAAGGCTGGTAAATGATAACAACCTATATTGCACATAACAAGGTTTAATGAATATTGAGAGTGTCATTTATCTCAGAGATTAAGAGGACCTGTAGAAAGCCTTGAAAAGTCCTCTAGATTTTGAACTTTTTACCATTTTTTGTTATGACGTGGAGCATCTCTTTAATATTAACATCAAATCTTTCATTCCTTATAATATACAGCCTCCTTGAAATGGTATTACAATAGTACTCTTACTTCTGAACTTGAACAGCCAAATCTTTTTGATAGTTGCTGGTTTCTACACATAATTTTTGGTAAACTCCTGTTTGTTCTATCTGGGCTGAAAATGGCTGGAAACATTTCACAACAAATGACCTGTAAAAGATGGAAAAAATCTGTAATTATTGAGAGGAAAAAATCTGTAATAATTGAGAGGAATGTATTTTATTTATAAACATGTATATAGTTAAGTAATATCCTGGACTGTTCTTCAGACAATCCTGTAAATAAAGAGAATGAAAATGTGGTGTGATTGTCCATAAGACAGCCATCCAAAATGTGTAAATTACAAATATCTAGTTTCCAAGAACAATATCACTGTCACTAAAAAGAGATTTTTTAATGATCTCAAGAACTTTTTGTCTTGTTCTATTGCAGAGATCAATCTAAAGAGGAAAGTAAATGAAAAGAGGATAAATCCTTTATATTTTAAGATCAACAGGTTAAAGGTCAAGGATATTCCATCACAGAGTTGTCCCCCTGTTATAAGATTCCCCCCTTTGCACTGAAGAAAAATAGTAATGTATGAGAAATGAACTTTGGTGAATAGCTCTTCACAAAGCAATTTTTTTGAATTTGCATTAAGTGTCTCTGGCAAAGGAAATGAAAAAATCTAGAGGACCAAGTAAACAAAATAAATGATAGACTGAGGTTGAATCCTATTAATTTTTATGGTTTGTTTGTTAAATAATAAGGTCACGGTTAATAAAAACATAATTTTTTTTCAAAAAATCTCAAATCTTAAGGTTATCTTGCCTTTTTTAAAGGAACTTTATGAGGGAAGAGGATAATAATTTAGGTCAGAAGGTCAAAGGTTATATAAATATAATTAAAAACTGAGAGGTCTGTTCCTCTTGTATGTAGATTTGCCTAATGTATCAAAACTTTACAAATGAAACACAAAAAGTGATAAGAAAATTCCATTGATATATTATGGATAATTGGTAAGATTTAGCAGGTGTAAGTGTGTGGTGGTGGAGGGGGGACTTTGGCACTGCTTTATTTCAAATTAAAGTTATTATTGATATCTGATAAAATGACTATCAAATGATGGCAAACCCACAATCTTATTCGAAGGTTTTTTAAACCTTTTTCCACTCCATAGAAAATATAGGACATTTAGTACCCAAACCCCACCCTTTTGGAGCCCCTGTGGTAACACCTGAGGATATACTGTATTTTGTCAGGTAACATACAACAATACCTTGAAAATATACCAATATAGATACATATTTATATATAATTTTTGATGATTACAACACTTAGAAAATCAAGGGAGATATTCCAAAATAATAAAATTCCATTTTTTTATTTATAACATAAATATATGAAAAAAGTTCATTAGAATATATGACAAATTTTCAATGCACTGCTGGCACCTTAATTTATTTTTTACCAATGGTATCTGGCAAAATACCAACAGTACTTTAACAAGAAAAAGAAAAAAAAGTCCTGTTTATCACACATAAAAATACAGTAACACACTTCTTTCATTCATTACATGGAAAAATCTCAATCTTATCTGACAAAATTGTGTCTGATGTGTTTCTGATACAGAAAACTGTAAAAAGCTAATCTTTTGAACAAGGTTTGGGTAAGTGTGAAAAATACACAGAAAATGCTGTACAACTATATGTATGGAGAAATAATTATCATTTTCATTAGGCCATAAAACCAAAAAGCTTGTACATCAGTTTTATGGGTTAATCATGTGAGTGTCAGTTGTTCTACCCTGTTATGAGGGTCTACAACACATTCACAGAATAAGGTTGTTCCTGCTTATGGTGATCTACCTGTACTTTGTGAAAGGGATGGGAAGCATGTGTAGGGTTGAGAGTGGGGGTGGGCTTGCGGGTCAGCTAATTATTACCTCAAATTCAATCTAATATTGTTTTCTGCCATAAATATTGATAAACCTATTATTCAATTCAATTCAATAGTTATTGGAAAGAGCACAAAAGATGCTGATCCAAAACACATCATACAATTTACACAGTACATTCATGATTACATAGAGATACATAAAAATATGTATAATGTAACAGAATAATTTGTGAAATCTGTTTTATAGACATTTTAAACAAATATAAGAGAGTGTGCATTGATACATGTATAATCATTTCCATTGATTTTTTGTTTCAATTGTTGTTATTTGTAGTTTCACAGGAACTAACTTGACACTAGTCACAGGACCACGAAATGTTAGGCCAAGGACAAATGACATAAGGCAGACTGACATGTACACCTAAGAATGAATGAGTACACCATATATTGTTGGTCTATGATATGTGTGGTTACTGAAAAACACACCTCATTACAGACTTAACCAAAGTCCCTGGTCTATAAAGTCAGATGACATATTGCAGCCTGACATGTACCCAATAAGAAACAAATATTGCAAGGTCTACTTCTGTATGCAATACATGTGGTTCTTGTTAAATTGACAGGAGTGTAAAAACATGTAAAAAATTACAGAGCAAACCATCAATAAAATTGTAGAGCTAAATATGATGGGTCTAGGTACTACACTGCTGTTGAGAAATGGACTTGAATATAAAAATATGTCACAAAGTTTTGAAATGTTTATCAAGAACCATCTGAAAAACAATTTTGGTCCTATTGTCTTAATCAGTTCCAGATATAAGCAGCTTTCAAAAGAGTTATCAGCACCACTGCTACCTATGTCTGAACTTCTGTGTAGCAGAAAAGACAAAAATCAGGTTTGATTACAGAAAGCACCTCCTTCTGACATCTCTTATACCCCAATACAATTTGACCTTTTGTTTGTTTGGTTGAGATTGACACAATTATCAGCAACTTTCTTCTATATTGGTGGTCAGTTCTCTAGGTGGAGTAAGCCGTAGTGCCCTTTGGGAACCATAAAGTGTCTCACTAAATCACCACTCATTGTTTGATAAAATCTCTTAGTTGATCAGATTTATCCTGTACAGGTAAGTATAATTTGATGACTAAGGTTCATCAGTATCCCGGATCAGTATAGTCTTTCCTTACAAAAATATTCACAAATGTTAACATTAATATGCATTCTGCATTCTGTAGTTACTATAAAATTTTTGAATTAGAAAATATGAAATTTTTTAGGGAGACAACGAATAAAGTAGTCCAAAAGGTAGCCTGGAATATACATACAGTAAAAAAAAAATGTAATGCAATGTAATAAATTATTACAACAGTAATGCTAACCTGATTAATTACATTGTAAAAGTATTGACTGGGTTTACAATGAGTTTGTTTCCTGCAACAGTGACATTTTGAGATTTTCTGTGAAAAAGCATTCACAGGACTGTTCTCCCATTTAATTGCTCTATAAACCTGACTTCTTTTTGTTTTCTGAGTTTATGTGCTTAAAGTTTTATTTCAGTGCCTCCTCTTTAAGTATTGTTATTAGACATTCAATTTGAATCACAGTATAAATGAATTCAAATTATACATTAAGAGTTGAAAGTAGAGCTTAAAGATACACTACTGATTAAATTAAATTACATCTAATGCTTTTTAAATATTTATGGCACTGTCAGATTCTCAGTAGAATTTACAAATGTAATACCAATTTTTTCAAGTGGCAGTTTTCCCATAACGAAAAAATACTGTTTCATGTAAATGCATGGAAATATGTCAATTGATAAACTTTTCAGACTATTGCTAACACAAAAACCATATTTCAACCACATAAAGCAATCCAATAATGGGAAAAAAGGAAACATTCATGTTATGATATTTGACAAGCAGGATCCCTCTAGGTCCAGAATCTCATAAATATAGCAGAACGATAATTAGACTATGAACTGTAGTCCACCTGGGACCGAATCTAATTCCGATATTCCAATGTGTCAGACAATATTTAATCAAGTTTAGAGTCACTAACCACCTATATATAGTTTTTTAAGACTGATCGTTATTTTTTACCATCCATTTTCACCTTATTTTGCACAAGTGACTGTAAATGACTATAATGAGATACTTGATGAGGGTAAGGCAAAAAATCATGGATAAAAGTTGTGAAATGGCCATTTTCTCTGCCTGTTTTTCACACACCCAAACTGGATCATGAATATAAGTATAGACACAGTATTGTAATTGACTAATCAGCTGGATGTTGTATAAAGCTTATAGATAAGCATATTATAAACACTTTACTTAATTTAGAATTCTGACATTTTGGCAGCATTTTTTTTCTTCCTTATAATACAACATGGTTGTTGACTTTATCATAATTGACTTTAACTCCAAAATTCCTTTGTTCAATCCTACTTCAAATCAAATTTCATTATTAACTCACATAGACCCTTTTTTCAAAATCAGCGGTAAACAGACCACAATGTAATACCATTTATAATATGAGTAAGAACTGCATGACATATTACAGTGTAGATCATGATCTTCATACATCTTGGACTGAACATGAATTTATTTACAACCTGAGAGGAAAAACCAGAAAAAGCAATAAAAACAGTGATTCTCAAGTCATGAAGTTCCTCCTCTATCCTGATTATGATAATGAATGTCCTGACAATAGGCAACACACAGCAGGTGGCATCAAAGTGGTGGTTCAACCCCTGTTTTTTTGTGGGGTTCATGTCATCTCATTCTTGAATTTTTTTCTATGTTCTGTTTTGTGCTCCCTTTCCTTCCAACCAACCCTTTGGACTTCTCTCATTTCTTATCATTTGTTTTTTTTTCCAAAGATGAAGTGTCAAGTCTCAAGTGTCAACTGATATTTTTTCTTATAAAGGAGTAGGAGTGATAAGGTCCATTGATTGGCTGAAAATATGAATGATTGATTGATTGTTTGATTGTTCCTTACTGTAATGTCGGGCAATATTTCAGCTATATTCATGACATGAGTTCACAAACAATAAATCAATATGTAGACTGTGAGTAGGGGACTGGTAAGGGAGGGATTTGATAAAGAATCTGTGAAAGTTTATTTAATTTCAGCAGATTTGAAATGGTACTCCCCTTTTTTCACTGCATTTTACAAGTCAAAATTGCAGCAAAATTCAAAATATTGATTTTTTTGAAAAATAAAATAAAATGTGTTATGTCGAGGACGACCATTTTTGGGTCAGAAAATAGGCCTTTACAGGGGCAGATCCAGGGGGCCAGTGTTTGCCAGGGTCCCCATTTGAAACATAAAAATGATAAAAAAAGAAATTATTGGGTAAAGTTTGGTCTTAATCAACATTAGAAATTGAGAAAACTGATAAATCAAGAGGTCTGCAAACAATGGGGCCCCCTTTCCAAAAGTCTGGATCCACCTCTGCTTTATGCCCCTTCTCCTTTCTGGAATTATGTAGATTTTCCATTAGTATAATTATTTGAAACTAGACCATGATAAGTGTTTAAAGGGAAACTATAGTTGCAATAAAAAAATTCTTGTCAACATAGTATTAAAGTATTAAAAATTTTGCCAAAGAAACTAAATTTAAAAATATTCCTTCATATGTAAATACTTTAGCCAATCAATCAATCACTGTCAAATTAAATCAAATTAAATCCACTAATAATAAAAATAGTTTGGATTGTTTTTTAAATATTTGGGAAAATCAACCTCATAAATCTCTCATAATTATTGGTTAATAAAGATCCAGGAAAAGAGGAGATAACTCCGCCCACCTGTCATCTTCATTTCATGTTGATTTCATTGACAGGTACAAGATTTTCATGCTTATTATATCGTACTTTATACTGTACCGGATGTGTTTCTACAAACATTACTTTTTTGTAGACCTGATAGATTCCTGCTGCTCCGTTAAATAAACTGGGTCATATTGACATAACCCTACCCATTGAGGCACACAAAAAACAAAAGTGAAGGTATTTGGTAAAACCCAGAGCCACTATGGAGCCACTCTGATTGCCTGCTGATTTGCTGGACAATCTCATGGTAAGATATGATAGATAATATCAGTTGAGGTAAACAGTCGACACCACAGGTGGACATTAACTACACCATTAAGAAGATAAAGCTTTGAGCCTTGACAAACACAGTTTTGTTTATATTGTAAATCTCACTCACCAAGAGAAAGTCTATTAGTGACTCCATGCTAAATGCTACTGTAATGATATTTAATGGTATGTGTTATTTTAGAGATGTATATACAAAATATCAGGTAAGAATACCAAAATTACTACTTTTTAATATACTTGAAAATTTCAAAAACTATGAAAATTTGTACTGTAATAAATATTGAAATATATTTAATTAAATGTTTGACAAGACTAATAGGTTTAAAATCTGTGGACAGGGACTTCTGTGCACACAGGTTTATAGGTGTTTAATTTCTTTGCTTAATGTTTTTTAGATCATGAAATTTAATTGCACTTTCAGGTACCATATTTTTTTTCTCCAACAAAAGAGTAATTTTTATTTTTCTGCATTGTGTAGGATTTTAAGTAAAGTCCTTCACATTCCTAAATTCTTATTACTATCTTGGTTAGTTTATGTGCACTTGCAATTATAAAGGTAAAATGCAATGAAAACTGTGTATTTGAATAAAGGGAGGATACAATTTTTTTTCAAATACCCAAAGTTTAACTGTGAATGAAAAAGAATTTTTCTATCAAGATTTTAACAATTATTTTGTTTTCCAAAACAAAACTGTCAAATTTCATTTATCTGAATATACTATCATGGGAAAATTGTTGATAATTTTCAAATTATGACAGCTGAAAGTTTTGAGCTGGCATTTTTGTTCTAATTTGATCACAGGCTAGCTTCGCTGACGCCAGAATTTTAAGTGTTCAATAGTTTTCTACATCTACTCAAATGAAAGAAATATTCATTACCTAAATATCACTTTACGTTGAATTGTGTCAGTGCGTCATTCATACAAAGAAAATAAGGTGATTATCAGTTAAGTTTTGTTAAAATGAAATTTGAGGATCGGCCAAGCTATTAGCCAATCTATGTTAATGAACAATTAAAAAAAAATTTACAGGTAAAAAGCCAGTGACTCAGAAATGAACATCTTTTATTTCATCTTTACAATTTGCTAATGAAATTTACAAAAAAATAATAAATGTACATTAACAAAAAATTTAAATGGCAAATGAAACAAAGCCAAAAAATAGCTATAAATGTCATAATAGTCCAGTGTCTGTTTCCCCCTTAAGGTTTTTACCTGTTAGAACCTAGAAGTGATTAGCCGAAGGGTAATAAATTTGGAGACATATGTCTGAACAAACTATGCATGGCTAGGCCTATCGACAACATACAAATCGGGTTAACTCAGGACAAAGGTGAAACACAAATTGGACCAAACAGGACATTTTTAGTGCTCAAAATTTCAAATTGTGTTATATTTCTTTCTTTTTGGAATAAAATTTTTGTTGTAATCGGAACAAGATTTAGATGTAAACCTTATCGGGTTAATACAGGTAAGGGGAATTAGTCATCATTATAAAATAGATATTTGTCTTCCATTTCTAACAAAATGTCTCTTATCACCAGAAATATCAACAACTTGATGTTGTTTAAACTAGTTAAGATTAAACTGTTTTTCTTTTCAATAACTGAGAATTCAACTTAAGAGACCATGTGGCTTGTACACTATTTTAAGTTTCAAGTACTTTGCTTATAGCTTTGGAGTACCTTGATAAAACAGAGATTGAAGAACTAAATAAATTATGTCAAAGGGTTAAAATATTTTATTTTTTTTATTTTTTTTTTTTAAATTTAGCTGCCAATTTGCCATTTATGTATCAAGAGAGTTGGCATGAATTCATATTTTTGCTGGTTTATCATGCAAACATCAGAAAACAGATGAACCCCTCCCTTATAATCTGAACAAGATCACAAACCTTGCCATAAGGAACCTGTCAGTAAATTATTTTTTTCCATTTTTTTTTCTATTTCTTCAGAAAACCATGGTTAAGGTTGCCAGCACAAATGATGATTTTCTATGATATATTTTTCTGCATTTTGTTAACAACTAAGATTGTCGGAAAACAAAGCTTACAAAAGTATTACATTTTTCAAACACAATCTTTTTGGGAATTATACCATCACCCCACCCCTCCCCCAACATGAATTCTGATCATTTTGAAAACATTTACTACTCAATAATTCAATATCCCTCAACTACTCTATAAATATCACAAGTTCAAAATTATTGAGTAAAATTACATATTTACAACTCTTGACTCTTCCAAATTAAGTACCCCCAATCCCTCATAAATTCTATGTTTCCATAATATTGAAATATAAGCTCTTAAGTCAATAAGTTTATTTAGAATTTTAATCGTAGATATTGAAGTCCAGACAAGCTGGCTGGAGTCTCTGTCACCTTTAAGATTTATCTATGTCAATATTTATGTGACGTCCCCTCAGCTATAATATTATTGTCTTTGTCAAAGCCTATCAAAATGGATGATTTGTTTCAAATAAATGATGATTTTACACAAGATTTCATGAATTTTTTTTATTTCTTTAACTGAAATAACTGTTGTTTTAGCCTCCTTGAGAAATGTTAGCACATAAAAGAATTTTACACTTTATTTCTAAGACTGGCATAAAAGCAATAAACTTAGATAAATATTTGAATTTAAAGAGAAAACCACTCAATATTACAAAACTTTTAACAACATATTTCCCTTCCTTCTCTAAACCTGTTAAAAACTATCAAGTTATCTAACTTCTTTCTTTTTTACTTCAAAAACAACCAAAAAATTTCCTCTTAAACAATCTCAAGAAAAAGATCTAAAAAAGAAACAAATTAAGAGAATACATTGATTGATATCAATCTTGATAGGGGTGCCACTGTTAACTATAAAACATCATCACAAATCAGATCTGTGGAGGGTTATCACCTAGTAAGATTTGTCAGATGTAAATAAATCGGTGAAATTTTGTTATTTTCTATACAAATTCTTTATTTCTTAACCAGTATACAGTCCATTATCTTTATCCCAAACTCTAGGATAATTCAAATGTTTTTTCCTGATTTGGAGAAAAATTTAAACCAAGTTAGAATAAATATTAAGGCAATATAAGAAAAATCTTGTGTTCCATTAGCTTGTCCAACCAAATTTTTCAGTTCCTATTAGAAACATTTCTCAAACAAGTCTAGATGAATGCCCTATAAAGTCTTGGGAAAAAAAGCTTATTTTCCCTTATTTTCAAAAACATGTTACCAAAAACACTGCATTAAACCCTTCTCTTTTTTTAGGATCTTCCGGTAAAATGTTCACATCTTGGATAATGAAAAATAAGCACATGTTATTAAAATGGTTTATAAAATTTTATTTTGTTGGCTGAAATAATGTCACCCATCACCTCATTCTACTCCACTGACAAACTCCAAGCACCCCCCCCAAAAAAAAAAGAAATGTTAGAAATGAGATATATTGAGATGCAAGAGCTGATGCCTTGCCACCAACTATCATTCAACTGAATTGTAGAAATAATGTCTTTAATTCAATTTTCTGCAGGGGGGAAAATTCTCTCCATGCCATTTGTTTATATACATTAATATTCATCTCATCAATTTGTTCAAATTTCCTATCAATTTTCCAATCTATATTTCACGCCATTTCATTATTAACAAATATTGAAAGTCTAACTCAATTATTTATCTTACCAAATCTTACATCATTTGTTATTAGATGAAAATGGAAGATACAATGGGGAAATGACCTGGGGTCAAATCCATTAGTGTACATTAGAGCTAGACTAACTGGCTTTTCCGACACCCCCTCTGGCCAGACCATAGCTTTCACACCTAATGCCATTTATCATGTAGTATCAATATAAATTATATATGTTCTGATAACTTCCTTCCAATCAAATCATAAATCATGAGTTTATTAAGATGTAGTTCTCACAGAAACATTATTTGTGGTAAATATTTGTTTTTATCTATTGCATATCTTGCAAATTTTGATTAGGTCTTGTGTAATTAAGTTAGAGGGAAATATGTAAGGTCAGTTACATAGTAGTGATATAAGGTATGAAGTACTTTTACTTGTAAAAGTGACCTTCACTTTTGAAATTTTTACATGTAAAAAGAGACGTACGATTGAATTTTAAATTTAGTTTGAAATTACAAACTTGTCGAATTACTATTGCAGGTAAGAATATCGCAGCATTTCAAGTACAAGGACAAAATCTCAAGGAGAGAACCATACTTAAAACAAGTTCTTTTCTAGAATTTTTATTAAATTTTCAAGGTTTGTATGAATTCTTTAATCATGTTAAAAAGCCGTAATGAAATGAAAATGTACATGTTGAAGGTTGTCAAAATTTTGTGTTTTTATTTTCAGATTATTTGAAGAGAACATGGTGAAATAACTGTCTTAAATAACAAGTGAAGTCATATGATGTGGAATTATGAAAAGATTTAGTCCTAGTGGCCAACATTATCCAGATCCGTCAAAACCTCCTGAAAATTATGCTCCTGATGAACCGATTTATGGCAACGCAGAAGATGGATGTAAGAAAGTCAAAACTACACAGTCGTTTGAATCTCTCTTTGACAACGAGACACTCAGTGACATCCTCATTGATATCAATGATGGACAATTCGTTTTTAACGGACATAAGATGATAATAAGTATGAAAAGTGTCGTTCTCGCTACAATGTTAAACGATGCTATTGCTAGCAACGAACGAGACATTCTGTATTTACAAGAACTTCCTGAATGTAGTCAAGTCTTCAGCCGCTTCTTGTTTTTTATATATAGTGGTGCTGTTTGGTTGCATCGGGAATATGTTCTAGAACTTCATAAACTTGCCGAAAAATACATGGTGAAAGCTTTATCTCAGCACTGCGAGAGTTACATTATTCAAATTCTACATAATATGCTAGAAAGAAGGGATAATACTAGAGGATTTTCTATTGATGTGATATGTGACATGTATGAAAATGATTCATTCGTTGGAGAAATACACCAGCTATCATTCAACATTTTGTGTGCCAAATATAAAGACCTTGTAAATAGTGAGAGATGGCAAAAATGTAACTCTCATCTAGTTTGTGATTTGATGAAAAGTGATGATTGCTGTGCAGAAGAAAATGTCATTCTGACGTCGGCTACCGAATGGATGAAAAAGAACAGCATAAGTGATAAGACCCTTATTGAAGATATTCTAGTCAATATAAGGTACCCCTTTCTTCATCGCAGGGTATTATATCACTTGCAAAAAAATGAAGCTTTCAAAAATTTTCCTCTCGTTCAATCTCATTTAGAGAAAGCTGTCCGATATCACTGCTATAAAGATCTGCCAGAAGCCAAACATGAATTTATTGGATTGCAGTATAAACCAAGGATCTTTCAGGGTGGTGCAACTTCAAGTGCTACAAACTATTGCTCAAATTCGTCTAAACGTCACTCAGTGAATATGCCGAACTGTGTTCAAAATAGTCATGTGACAGTCATTCAAACGGACTTAGTTCGTGAAAACATTCATTCTGTTAGTGCATCAAGCTACACACAAACATTACCGATATCATCGGATACTCACACCAGCGGAACAGAGGATAATACGATACTTTACACAACAAGTGATGCTGGAATAACTTCAATCAACACTATACCTTGCCGACCACCGCGGTTTAATGGTACCCTTAATGGCAATAGTAATGCGAGTATTTATCATACCCCACAGTGACTAAGTAAGATGCTTAAATGTCTTTTTTGTTGTTGTTTTAAAATTAAAAGGAAAAATTTTATTTGAAAATGGCTATTATAGTTATATATATAATGCCAAGCAGAAAAAAAATGAACGAGCACAATACTGGTATAACATATCATCAATTACGGAAATTGTAATAACCAGATAGGAGAGACAGATCATTTATTTCAAAATCATAATTGCCATTTATCGTGGGCTATCATATTCATTTTTAGATCTCCTGTTGGGATGTTATGACATAAAATATGAGAACAAGCAGTGGGCTATCTCTCAACTAAAACACCAAATTAAGTAGAGAATATTATTTTGGTATTTTAAACAAAATTGTTGACCGTGACCCAACATTTAAATTTAGGATATTTTCTCATCAGTTTGATTCTTATACCAAAAAACACACAGGGATTTATTATGCCCACATTTTGCAATAAACACCAAATACACTGAACTCTCAAATCCTATTTCACTTGTCAGATTTGAGGAGAACATTGAGGTTATAAAGCACCAGAGAGTTTTGGGTATCCTGAAAACCAGTTCAACCCTAATTTGTTGTTCGTTTTGGTAATTTCTGCAGCAGTGACCAATATTAATGGCAATACATGTTATCTTTTTATCATGTAAAATATTGTTTGCTTCCAATGAGACATCCCATATAATTCAACCCCACCACATGTCTCATATGCCTGTCCCAAGCCAGGAATTTAGGTTTATGGCAGTTTTAAATGTATTATTTTAGGCATATATGTTGTATTTATTAGGGGAGATTAAGAGCTTTTTCCACCCTTGTTAAAGGCCTTGTGGGGACCTCTAGATTTGTAAATTCCCTCTGTTTTTCTGGTAGTTGGAGCCTGGTCTCTCTGACATTTACCCTACATCTTTTCATTTTCATATCCATAACAATTAATATGTGTAATTGCCATGGAGAACTACTAAATTCCCAAAAGTAAAAACTAGTTTTTAAGAAACAAAAGACTTCACCACAATGAACCCTGAGACAACAAACAGTCCAGTCATCAAGGGAAAGCCAAGACTTGTAAGAATTTCACTTACAGGCCAGTAAAATCTGTACAAAAAATCTCCAAAAACATGGGAGAAAAGTTTATTTGGAATACTGAAATAGCACAATCATTTTGTTGCTGTGAAAAACAAACATCCAGATTTTCAGATACTTGCATTTACAATGATAAGCTTACAAAAAACAAAGCTATCATGAAAACAATAATTAGATTTGTGTTTGCATGTGATGTTTCATTCCAAGCATAACAGTTTCATTACAAGAGAATTAGTTGGAAGTAATTACATGTTTTGTGACAAGACTGATACATTTATCTGTCAAGTAAGTTTCTATAGGAAACCAGCTGGTCTATCATTGTATATAACACCCAGAAACATATCAATCTGATAGGAATTGTCTAACAATATTAGATGTCTTTGTCTTTTCAAAGGGGGTATAAATGAGAGGGGGCACACTAAACAGTTTATTTGAGTGATTTCATGTTTTTATGTGGTCAAAATATTTTATAGACTCTTTAAAGTTTTTTTCACAGATACTGTTCCCATTAAAATGTTCTGTCATTCCCGGATTACAAGAGGATTAGCTTCATGTTTTGGAGCTATTTTTTCACTATTCAACATTAAGATTTCTCAAAAAGTCACCAAATGTACTCTGCTTAGATGCCATATTAAGACACACCTCAAAGCAGTAAATTTGAACAGGAGTATCATTTCATTATCAAAAGCAGAGATTCCAGACCTTTTATTATTGGTTTGTTTGTAGAACAATCTTATTTCAGCTATATCATTGTGATCAAATCTGTAAGTGCCTGGTGAAACAAACCAACCTTGGGCAGGTAGCTGATAGACATTTTAACATACACTTTGGCTGAGTGTACCTTTTTTCATATGTTTCAAAGCCAGACATGAATTCACAGCCAGGAATGTTTAAATCTTTACCTAGACCTCTCTGTCATCCAACACAACTCCACCAAACCCCAATCCAAGTCCTTTCCACAACACATATTATAAACAGATATTCACAATTCCGTTTTCTTTAATTTTGGTTCAGTGATCTCAAAGATTTTACTTAAAAAGAATTATTTGGGGACAATTTATAAAATTATAGATTTTGTGTTGTGGCTGAAAAAAAATTATGGTGTTACCTGCCATTACAAATGACTGATACATTTGAGTAGTGAGAAACTATGAGACAGTGAAACAGTAGATTATAAACATCTCTGTTCCATATGAAAGATAACAAAATATTTTGTTCTCCTTTTCATAAGAAAAAAATCTTTTCTTGGAAGAAAGTTATGGAAAAAAAAATTATGATGACAATAAAAATCCCTGTGCCCTTCCTCTATCCAGTTGTTGTCTTAGTGGAAAAGACACAATGTTGTTAAAATAATTGCATGTTCTTCCAAACTCAAATAATATTTTTACTGATCATGCTGATGGGGATAAAAAAATTACCATTACAGAATTCCAATATAAACACAATGTACCAATGTTATAGGTCATGCCAGGAATCATAATAGTTTGCTGTATGAGTTAATTGACTTTTAGTGAGTTAATCACAAGAATTAATTAAAAAATCACAAAATATTTTAGAGACATGACACTGTACACAGATTATTCTAGTTATTGACATCACATCTGCATAAATTGATTATGTATTTATCCCTTATACAATAAAACATGCATTAAATAACTTAAACTCATTATTTGAATACAATCATAATCAGAACATCCCAGGGGTTCAATTCACTAAAATTCCTTTAAGATATGCAAACAGGAGATTTATTATGCATTTGTACAAATTAATCTTGGTCTGAAGTTGAAACATTATTTCCTTTTTATGTAAATAGCCAGAAAATCAACTCCTGAAGTTTTGTGTATTGCATTAATTTGTATGTCAATCTAATGTTGCATAACAAAAGATTACCGAATGTCAATAATATTTTAGTATGCATTTAGATAAACTGTCGTCTGCCATTAACATTGTGATAAAAGTTCAAAACTACTGATAAAGCCGTCTTATGCCTGCCAAACAAGGAAACGAAGTTATGGGAACTTTCTTTTGAATAATTATTGCATACTGAGGAAGACACTCAACACCCTATATCAAGTTTGTAGAAATCTTGGCAGCTTCAAGGAAGAATCCAGGGAAAAATGAAAATTTCCTCATTTGACATCTGGATTCACTAAAAAAAGGGAAATTATGAGTAAAGCCTGCTTTGTACAGATCAACCCAGCAAGCCAGCCTTTTTCAAGTGCTAGCTTACAAGGAAGAAATAGCTTTTAGAAGTCTTTGCTCCTAGATGCTGCACACTCAGCAGAGATGCACCACATTCAAATTTTAATGTCCTTGATATGACAATGCTGGAGATTGAATCTTTGACCTCACACAATTGGTCACATTTATGCTAGATTATTTGCAACTGGTATCTATAGCATGCTAACAATGCTAACAAAACCTGATCATTTTGAAAATGCAGAAAGCCTCATTTGAAATTTTTCAGAAATATTATGAAGTATTCCTCCTATCAAATAAATGATGATGTCTTAATTACCAAAATCCCTAAGGACCAAAACCATTACAGAAGCCACAGAAAAAAATAAGTAAATTGGTTATTATTTACTAATGATAAAGTCTAAACTTGAGGGAGTTTAAAATATTAGTTATTCTCAAACTCTCATCAGGTTAATCACCCAGGAAAAATGAAATAATTGTCTTTGGCGAAGGATCTATCAACAGTATAGACTTGTTTTAACAAAATTTATTGGCCCAGACAACATGGCTCTCCTATCCCCAAGCTATCAGATCTCCGACATTTACAAAATCAGCCTTCTAGACATTGTGGTGCACTGGATATTTGTTCCTTTAATATAACAACAAGATAGAGATCAAAAGAATAAAATCACTTCATCTAAAGGCTACCGATTATCAAACCACTTCTTCAATACACAACTCGACATGCATTCTTCTTAAAAACATGTAATCACAGCTCGTAAACAAGTATATCAAAATTTTGTCAATAAATTTTTATTAAAATGCGATTAAATATCACTGGCACCAGCCATGATTAGAAAAGGGCCATATGGACAGACTAATTATAAAATACTTTTGACATGTATCACTTAATCTAGAGAGTATCCAAGAAACAAGATTTTGATAAACTTTTAAGTTTTTTGAATTGGTAGGTCAAACTTAACAAATCTTTAGTCTACAACTCGATGATTTAAATGCACTTTTCCCATGATTCTTTGGATGTGGCATGTCACCAGAGTATGATTAATTGTATTGTAATAAAGTGTACTTAAGACTTCTATTACACACTACCTGCATAATAAGGCACTCAAGATAACTTGTGCTTAGATTTAAGACATGGTAGACATTATATAAAAGGGAAGATTTGACTGAGAGAATTGGTTTTGCTTAGATTTAAGACATGGTAGACATTATATAAAAGGGAAGATTTGACTGAGAGAATTGGTTTGCTGTGTAGGACATTAATATTTTCACCCCCACCCCAAGAATTCACTATCTGGTGTCAGGGTGGGATGCCACAAGGTAGCAAATAATTTTGACTTTGTCTAATTAAATTTAGGGAAAATCTTACAATTTTCTGATTTTTTTTTCATTTTATTTCAAGGGGCTTGGCAATACATCTGTCAATAAATCTAAGACTGAAAGGGGTTATTTCTTGTTTCAAAGACAACACTGTTGAATTAAGTGATAGAGTCTCAGCTGTTTTTCCTTTATGCTATCAAAATACGAAGAAAATCAAATCAGATGCACCCATTTGAGAGGTAAAAGTCCTTTCCCTGCACCATAACTACCTATGTTTTGTATCTCAACACCCTTGATTTGCCTTTGACCAATTTCATGTAATTATGGTCTCCCTGTAAAAGACATTCACTTAATACAAAAAAATTCACATTTTCATTTCAGTTGGATATCTATTTGACAAATAAACTCTTTAGAAAAGATTTAGTAACAAATTCCTCCCTATTGTGCTACAAAACTTCTATAAGAACCCAAAACCCTGGATGAAAAATTTGGTGTGTTTAAAATATTTATTTTAGGTTTATTTGGATAAACAAAGTATTTTCCCATATAAACATTACATAAGCTTTAATCTCTCAACTTTTTTCAGATCACAAACACAAATTCTACAAAACACTTCCAACTTTATTAAAGATTTTAAAAACTGATAGTAAAATATTTCTCTCAATGAAACCTCCGAACAATAGCAGGTGGAGAGATCAAATTATTCTGAATTTAAATACCTTAAGCCACGGGAAAATCTAGTTCATTCAATAATTTCAATCTGAATAATATTCTATAATTCACTAATATTGTATAACCATACAACTGTCACACAATGCAAATAAAACCGGATCTTTTTGATACTGCATTACAGGCGTCATTCAATTTGTCATTTAATAACCCTATAGTTATTTTTTCCAACAATCAACGCAGATATATGATTTTCAAGAGACAATTTGTACCAAGGTATATAATGGTGACACATCGATTATGACATCAAAAGTACAACCAATGACAAAAATCACCTTTGAAAAATATGAAAGTTATCACATTATGTCAAATATATTTCACTAATCAGTATATCAATCTAAAAAGCTTTTTTTTTCATAAAATCTCATTTGTCATCTATAATACATGTAATTGAAAAGGTGTGGTTATAAAACTGAAATTAAAATTACTCATCTTGTTTTGATGTGCTAAACTGGCTTCATTGACCAATATTTTATTCAACTTTTAGAAATGGTCTAATTTAAGGCAGTATTCAGTATGGCAGCTTTGCACCATAAAAATTTTTTAAAAATCCCAAATCAATGAACACCAAAAAATTTATGTGCAAAAACTATAACAAAGCTTTGAATAGAGTTTAGAGACCAATTTTATTTCCATTTCTTTAGGTGAATCTGACTGACGAAACTCGTCAACATGCAGACCAGACTGCTTTCCTGACACTTGGCAATGATAAAGTTTTGTTTCATTTGGTAAAGTGGACATACAAATAAAAATCAATATTTCACAATGGCAGCAATGTGTGAATTTAAATAGTCTTTTGGTTTAATTCTGGTTATACATGTATTTAATTCAGTTTTTCACAAAAATTACACAATGATGAAGACAGTGTTCAATTTGAAAACTCTATAAATGACCAAACAACATTTCAGTTCATTGGGCAAATATTTTCAGCAGAGGAGGTCAGTCACAGACAAATATTGCACATGGCATCTGTGTTTGTCTTTTAACTTCCAAATGAGCAAATCTCATAAAAACTACAAATCATTTTTTTTAGCAGCACACAACAAAGATGTAGACAAGTGGGTTTTTATTTTTCTATTTTTTTAATGATGGCTCCAACCTGAGGAAGGAAGCAGAAAACATCCTAAATAAGCTTCCTTTAGTTTTCATTGATGGAAAGAGAAAAAGTGACAGTAAAAATTTCATGCATGCGCCTTACGAGCCATTTTATTGGAGAAGATTTAAATGTAACAAGTTGACGGATAACAATGGATGAATGCAAAAGGATAAAAAAATCTAATAGGAGAGTAGCAAAAGTTACTACCATTTCAAAATCACTGATACCTTTAGTATTAGTCCATATAAGAATCAGACAAGGATAGGCACCATCTGTTTAAAACCAACTAATAATTTAATGGATTTGTATTAAAAATGTATATTATGCTTCAAAACTATTATTTTTCATGCAGCTTTAAGAAACGAATAAAAAGAATGCAATGAAACCATTAAAGGAAAGAAAACTTGTATTCTTGAAAAATTTGGTTGATTTACATGTATTAAGGTATGTTGACCTTTTCAGAAGATCACTGAAAAATTTGGTTGATTTACATGTATTAAGGTATGTGGACCTTTTCAGAAGATCACTGAAAAATTTGGTTGATTTACATGTATTAAGGTATGTGGACCTTTTCAGAAGATCACTGGACTTTTCTTATGACAATACATTAGATTCTTCTAGAACAATAGGGTTTTTTTTTATGATCATGTTGTTAATAATGGTCTGAATAACTTATGGAGTTTTTGAAATGTGCAGCACTGAGTAAAAAAAATTTCTGTGTACATAACAACAATATCATTGGTCATTTTAATGAGATCTATAATATTTATGGAGACATACCCATCACAATGGATCGAAAAAAAGATGACCAACTATATTCTGTTTATCAATGGTTTGCCATGTAACATCAGTGGCCATATTTTCATAATGATTATTTTTTTTTCATATCAGCATAGTGGCTTGATAACAGATTTATCAAGATGCTAAGATCAAAGCAAAAATAAATAAACCAACGATAAATAAAATTACTATTAAAGATGGAAAACATTACCGTAAAAACACTTTAAAAAAACTCAATAGCAAAAACCATTCAAAATGTACCCTAATTTTACTGCCCCTATTTGATGGAAGTCAGTCCCTTTTTGGCAAGGCCCCTTTTTTCAAAATGTGCTGAAATTTCTACATAAACATTTTCTTAATCCAGCTCCACCCTAATATGATACCAAAACTGATCTGAATATAACATAGCATTAGATAACATATCATTCTTATTTATTTTAATTCTTTTCAAAACGTTATGTCATAAATTATTCAGAAAATTCTAAACTTATCGCTACAAAAAACAAAACCATGTAAGTTTTTCACCTTAACAACCAACACTTTGTCAATACAATATTCATCACTTATGCAGATAAAGCGTGCATGTAACACTATTATGGTATTACATGTCAAATAATTCTCGTCAAACCCATGTTTTAATGAGCTCTTGGAGACAGGATCGCCACAAATGAGTCTAATTACCAATCAAAGTGTCGTTCCTTGTCTTTGATGTTGTCTTGTGAATATTAAGTTTTAATATTTCTTAAAAGCCCTATAGAATGTTTAATTAGATAACTATATATGGTAATTCATCTGTCATACTGCTGACTTGGGGCACTTTAAGGATGACTGAGTTTTTTTCTCCTTTAAAAACATGTAGATTCATCTGAGATGACAGAAATGGATTACACAGGAACACCCCCCCCCCCCAAAAAAAAGAAAAAAAATCATAGTAATTTCTACAAATTATAAAGGTATTATAAGATAGGGCAGAATTACGAGAAACAAATCAACACAGAACTGATTGATTGAATGGTTCTTAACGCCCACTGGCAAAAATTTTATGCATATTCAGTCCGAAAGCATATTAATGATAAGTGATGATGAATAAACCCCACTTTGTACTAGACCGATACTCTGAGTCAGATTTTAAACTAGCTTCTGGTGAAAGTTGAATGGCAAGACAAGTCCAAATATAAAAAAGCCCTTCAACTTTCAACAGAAACTAATTTTAAACATGCTAGCTCACAAAACAACAGTCCACTTTACCCAGACAAATTATTCTGACTCTGGGCTGACCAGTCTTTGCTCTTACTCCTAAATGCTGCTTGCTTAGCGGAGAAGCAGCAAATACCAATTTTAATGTCTTTGGTTTGACCCGGCCTGGGAGTTTAATTAAAGATAAGCTGATTAATAAATTATTGTCAATTTCATCCTTTGTTTTAAGATTTTCAATATATATTTAAAGGCATTCTGAGCTGACAACTTCCTTTAAGCTTAATGTATGTCATTTTTCTCCTCATCTCAAAAACCTATTTGTGCACACTTAAGTAAATTGTAAATACTGTAAACTGATAACTGAATTTCTAAAAGGACAACATGTTTTAACAACTTTTCCAAAGTACTCTAAAGGTAAGAAGTTTTTTCCCTTTTTCTTTAGAACAGCAATGGTTTTCACAAAAATTCTGAAGTCTAAGATTGATTATAAGTGTAGAAACTTCAAAGGACAATCATTGTGACTTCATAATTCATGAAAGAAATTACACTTACAACATTTTGTGAAATTGACTGCTGAGCTGTATTATACTTACTTGCATGACGCAAATCTGGCAAGACCATCTTCGAAGACATATATCCTGAGTGGATCATAGCTGCTGACATACACATACACTCTCATATCAAACTTACTGTCGTTAATGAGGTAGGGACGTCCTAAATATCTAAAAATAAATTGTTACATTCTTATATCAAATGAGAATGTCCTAAATTTTTAAAAATATTTACACGCTCATATCAATCGAACTTTCATTAATGAGGCAGGGATGTCCTAAATATCTAAAAATAAATGGTGACAGTGATGTCATAAATACTGTAGGTTTAGCAGTGGTACAATGAGTTCATATGTTGTACAAAAATATATGACCTGACGATAATTTGAGTTCTCCAGAGAGGAGAAATATTGTTTCACAGGAGAAGATTTATATAGTATAGTATTATTTGAATGAAAATGACTTACTTTTGAACTATCACAGACTTTTTGCGTGGAATTTGATTCCATTTGTGTATAACTTTGATTCCAATTCCTCTAGCTGATGCAGGCTAAAAATAAATTAATTCAGGATGTAGTATCATGCATTATTGAATGTTACTTCATTGCATCTTAATAAAAAATTATGGATTTACAATTAATTTTAACATGCTGTTGTTTACATCAAATAATCAGGGTATATCCTAAAAATACAAATGTGACGCCTCTTAGCAACACCTTTTTTGATGCATTCATTTTCATACACATCTACTATGATCACAGCCAAAACGGAATTATATCACTTTATCTATATTTAAATGGAATTTTCTGATTGCAACAGCAATAAACTTCTGATGAATTTTCGTACAAGCTGGTATTAAATACCAAAAATATGAAAAAAGGGAAAGATATTGGTTAATTGTTAATGAATCCACACCACATCCTAAAAATAAGTCACTGAAAGTTCAAAAACTAGAACTGTCTACTTACTGGTTTAATAATCCACTTCTGTTTGTTTCCCCCGTCTTCCCACGCTCTCTTTAATAACTTATTGTCATAAGGAAGACAGTAAGTTTGAGGAAAAAACCCAAACTCTTTCTTGCCGAAATGGAGCTGCATTTTGGAGAGATTTCGCCAGAGTTTGTCTTTCCTGCCGATTTGGAATGTTCCTGGGAAATGATTAAGTTTCTGCCATTCTTTGATTCCTTTAAATCCCTGAGATTTCATATGTTTTCCCCAACATCCTAACCAGTCATGGTTTCCTGAAAGTATAATTCAAAATATTTTAAACTGTTGAAAATAAACTTCAGCATTATATTGTATTATATTATGTAAAACTAGAGCTCTGTTGTCAGAGGAGCCCCAACAGAACTGACTGGGTCAGCAAGGGCCCCGCTGAGGCAAGTTTGTGTTAGGAGTGCAAAAAAAGTGTAACGGCATTGTCAA